>PVKY010003632.1:0-21192 GCA_004027775.1 Bradypus variegatus
TGGACACTTTATGGCCTTAAGACTGTAACTGTGTAACCAAATAAACCCCCTTTTATAAAAACCAGTCCTCCTCTTGTGTTTTGCATTCTGGCAGCATTAGCAAACTAGAACATCCACATTCTTGTCAACACTTGTTATTTTCAGGTTTTTTAATAATAGGTATGAAGTGGTATCCCTATACAGTTTTAATTTGCATTTCTCCAATGGCTGTTGATTTTGAGCATCTTTTTGTATATTTATTTTGGCCATTTGAATATCTTCTTTGGAGAAATGTCTATTCAAATCCTTGGCCCAGTTTTCAGTTGGATTGTTAGTCTTTTTGCTGTTGAGTTCTAGGAGTTTTTAAATATTCTTTTGTTATTAAAACCCTTATCAAACATGGCTTCCAAATATTTTCTCCCATAAATATGTTGTCTTTTCACTTTCTTGATAATTTTTGATGGACAAAAGTTTTTAATTTTGATGAAGTCCATTTTATTCATTTTTTTCCTTTATGGTTTGTGCTTTAGGTAGAAAACCTAAAAATCCATTGCTAATTGCCAAGGGCTAAAGATATTTCTCTGTGTTTTCTTGTAAAAGTTTTATAATGTTAGCTCTTATATTTAGGCCATTGATCCATTTTGAATTAATTTATGTATATAATGAGAGGTAAGGGTCCACATTCATTTTTTTGCATGTGGGTTTCCAGTTGTCACAGCACCATTTGTTGAAGAGACTGTTCTTTCCCCATCAGGACTTGGCACTCTTGTTGAAAATCCACTGGCGATAGATGTGTGGATTTATCTCTCGATTCTCAGTTCAATTCCATTCATCTATAGGTCTACCTTTATGCCAATATAATGTTTTAATTACTGTAATGTTGCAGTGAGTTTTGAAATCAGGAAATATGAGACCTCCAATTTTGTTCTTCTTTTTCAAGATTGTTTTGGCTATTTGGACCCCTTGCAATTCCGTATTAATTTTAGGATCAGCTTTTCCATTACTGTGAAACAAACGAATGAACAAACAAATGAACGAACAAACAACACTGCTGGAATTTTAATAGGGATTGCATTGAGTTTAAAGACCTATTAACCATATTAAGTCTGCCAATCCATGAACAAAGGAGGTCTTTCCATCTATTTAGGTCTTCTTTAATTTCATTCAGCAATGTTTTATAGTTTTTAGTGTACAAATCTTTCATCTCTTTGGCTGAATTTATTGCTAGGTATTTTATTCTTTTAGAAGGTATTGTCAATGGAATTATTTTCTTGATTTTCTTTTCAGATGGTCCATTACTGGTGTGTAGAAACCCAACTAACTCGCTGCATGTTTATATTGTATCCTGAAACTTTACTGAATTCATTTATTAGTTCTAGTAGCTTCTTTGTGGATTCTTTGGCATTTTCTATATATAGAAACATGCCATCTGTGAATAGGGATAACTTGACTTCTTCCCTTCCAATTTGGATTCCTTTGATTTCTTTCTCTTGCCTGATTGCTCTTGGCTAGAACTTCTAGTACAACGTTGAAAAACAGTGGTGACAGTGGGCATCCTAGTCTGGTTCCTGATCTTCGGGAGAAAGCTTTCAGTCTTTCACCATTGAGTATGAGATTTGCTACGGGTTTTTCATCATATTAAGAAAGTTCTCTTCTTTTCTCTGTTCCTAGTTTTCTGAGTGTTTTTTTAATCATGAAAAGATGTTGGATTTTGTCAAATGCCTTTTCTGCATCAATTGAGATGATCGTGTGGCTTTTTTTCTTTATTATATTAATGTGGTGTATTACATAGACTGACCTTCTTATGTTGAACCATCCTTGCATTCCTGGAATAAATTCCAATTGTCATGGTGTATAATCCTTTTACTATACTGTTGGGTTCGGCTTGACAGTATTTTGTTGAGGATTTTTGCATCTATATTCAGAAGGAATATTGGTCTGTACCTTTCTTTCCTTGTACCGTCTCCTTTAAATCCTTTCTATTTCTGTATGGTCAGGAGTAATGTCCCCACTTTCAATGCTGATTTTAGTTAATTATGTCCTCTCTCTCTTTTTCTTTGTCAGTCTGGCTAAAGGTTTGCTGATTTTTTGATCTTTTCAAAAAATTAACTTTTGGGTTTGTTGATTCTCTCAATCATTTTTCTATCTTCTGTTTCATTTCTCTCTGTTCCAATATTTATTGTTTCCTTCCTTCTACTAACTTTGGGTTTAGTTTGCTCTTCTTTTTCTAGTTTCTTTAGGTGTGAAGTGAGGCTATTGATTTGTGACCTTTCTTCTCTTTTAATGTAGTCATTTAGAGCTATAACTAGCCCTATGAGCAATACATTTGCTGCATCCTGAAATTTTGGGTATGTTTGTGTTTTCATTTTCATTCATCTCAAGTTATTTCCTAATTTGCCTTGTGATTTCTTCTTTTATGCATTGGTTGTTTAATAATGTGTTGTTTAATTTCCACTGTAAATTTTACAGTTTTCCTTCTGTTATTGATTTCTGGCTTTATTCATCAAGATCTGATAACATGCTTTATATGATTGCAATATTTTTAAATTTCTTAGGATGTTCTATCCTGAGAAATGTTCCATATACACTTAAGAATGTATATTCTGCTCTTGTTGGGTGGAATGTTCTGTACTTGTGCATCAGGTCCAATTGGTTAATAGTGTTGTTCAAGTCCTCTATTTCCTTATCGATCTTCTGCTTAGATGTTCTATCAGTTATTGAAAGTGTTGTATTGAAGTCTCCAGCTGTTATTGTAGAACTACCTATTTCTCTCTTCAATTCTGTCAATTTTTGTTTAATGTATTTTGGACCTTTATTGTGAGGGGCATATGTGTTTACAATCACTTTTTCTTCTTGTTGGATTGAACCTTTTATCAATATACAATGTCCTTCTTTGTCTCTTATAATCTCTTTTGACTTAAAGTCTGTTTTGTCTGACAATAATGTAGTCACTCCAGCTCTCTTTTGTTTACTGTTTTCATGGAATGTTTTTTCCCACTCTTTTACTTTCAGCCTGTTTGTGTCTTTGTACCTAAAGTAGGTGTCTTACAGACAGCAGGTAGATGGATCATGCTTTTTATCTAATCTATCAATCTCTACCTTTTAGTAGGGAAGTTTAATCCATTGATAGTTACGGTGATAATTAGGAGGAAGGATTCCCTTGTGCCATTTAGCTGTTAGTTTCCTGTATATCTTATGGTTTTTTGTTCCCCAATTAATCCATGACTGCCTCTTTTTGTAATTTAGTTGCTTTTTTCTAATTACTATTCTGAGTCCTTTCTTCTTTCCTTTTTTTTTTATCTCTGTCACTCCCCCTCTAAATGGTTATTGTCTCATATTACATCTTTTTACATCATATGCCCATTATCATGGATTTATAATGTTACACATTTCCTGTTAGGTCATATGGGGGGAAAAGCAGTTACAAGCCAAATGCACAGTAATACAGAATTTCATATTTACCTGTGTAGTTACCTTTAGCAATGCTCTTTATTTCTTCTTATGGCTTTGAGTTACTGTCTAGTGTCCTTTTATTTTAGCTTTTCTTGTACAGAAGGTCTCCTGGTAATGAACTCTTTCAGCTTCTGTTTATCTGTAAACATCTTAATTTCTCTTTCATTTTTGAAGGCTAATACCTTCAGATAGAGAATTCTTGGGTGACAGTGTTTTTTTCCTTAAGGACTTTAAATATGCCATCCCACTGTATTCTGGCCTCCATGGTTTCTGACGAGAAACATAGTGTTAAAATTATTGGGGATCTGCTGTATGTGACGTGTCGCTTCTCTGTTGAGCTTCTCACATCCTCTCTTTGTCTTTGGATTTTGACAATTTCACTCTAGTGTGTATTGTTGCAGATCTCTTAGAGTCTTTCCTGATGGAAGTTTGTTGCACTTCTGGATGTGTATATTTGTGTCTTTCATCAGATTTGGGAAGTTTTTGGCCATTACTTCTTCAAATCCCTTTTCTGTCCCTTTCTCTCTGTTGTTCTTTGGGGACTCCAGTAATGCATTTGTTGGTACATTGGATGGTCTTCGACTTCTCCCTCAGGCTCTGTTTATTTTTCTTCATTATTTTTTCTTTCTGCTCTCACACTAGATCATTTAAATTGTCTTGTCTTCAAGTTTGTTGGCCCTTTCTCCTGCCTGTTAAAATCTGCTATTGAATCTGTCTAATGAGCTTTTCATTTCAATTACTGTACTTTCCAGCTCCAAAATTTTTGTTTGGTTCCTTTTTATAATTTCTATTTCTTTATTGTGTTCTGACAATGTTTTCCTAATTATCCTTGGTTCTTTGTTTATGGGTTCCTTTTACCTCATTGAACATAAAGTCTTTGACTAATAGTTCCGATGTCTGAACTTCCTTTGCAAGATGGTTTCTTGCAAATTCTTTTCTCCCAATGAATGGGCCATACTTTCCTATTTCTCTGTGTGTTTTGTAATTTTTTGTTATGAACCGGACATTCTGAATACTATGTTGTTATAACTCTGGAAATCTGGTTCTTCCATTCTCCTAGGATTTCTAGGTTTTTTGGTTTGTTTGTTTGTTGATGTTTTTGTTGAAGGCTGGAGCCATTGGTTTGTGACTTTTCCGAACTATTTTTGCTCCCAAATGGGGAATGGAAAGAGAAAAGAGAAGAAAAAAATAGGCACTGTCTATTAAAGACTCCTCTGCGCTGCTTTGCCTGCGGAGAGATGAGACAATGGTGTCAGAGCCACCCCCACAGTGATCTAAAGTAGCTGATCAAATGCTGTGATCAGTGTCAGGCAATACACCTCTGGATTTTGGAGGACTAGATCCTTATAGCCCACCCTGGTGCCAGCAAACTGTACCAGGGGCCTGGGCTGTGGTCCCCATTGCTGCCTGCCGTGCAACTGGGGAATGCCAGATGGTGGCTGCTGCAGAGGGTAAAATTCACTGGTATTTACTGCAATTTATCAGCCTCTTTGTCCAGCTCTTCCCTGGGTACTGCACAATATTCCACTAGACTCCAGACTTTGAAAATAGTTGATTCAGACATTTCCTGGCAGCTCAATAATTGTTTTGGTGGAGGGTCCAGAGCTTCCCACAGTGCCATATTCCCACAATCCTCTCAAGTGCCTTCTTGAAGACACTTTGTAGAGAAGGACCTTGGGGTCAATAGCCTGGGCTCTTGGTGAGGACCCTGTGTGTGTGTGTGTGTGTGTGTGTGGTGTGTGTGGTGTGGGGGTGGTTTAGCATCTACCATTCCACAACCATTAACATGTACTTGACCCCACTCACCAGTTCATTCTTTGTCCTCCTGAAAAGACTTATCTTGTTTTAACGCATTCAATTTATTGTTGTTCAAATATTCAATGAGATGTCCCCAAACTAGCATTTTTTTTAAAACTAAAATGTCCTTTTGGCAGCTTTGGATAAACACATTCTGGAAAGAAATCTCAAAGCAACCTTCCTCGATTATTTGTTTTTTCCATTTCTTCCTTTTTCTGCTCCCACTCCTTCTACCCATCTGGCCTTGAATAAATGTTAGTGTCACTTACTGTTTGTCAGTCTCTGTGTTACCATCCCAGGGAGACAAAATGAATAGAACTTAGTCCTGCCTTCAGTGGGCTCCCTGCCTTTTAGGGGAGCCAGACAAGTAGTTGTCATAGATTGGGGTCCCTTGAGGATGGGAGGAAAGTGAGGTGATTCCAGTAGGCATCTGCCAGGCAGAAGGCACAGTACAGGCAAAGGCAGAATGGCCTGGAGTGGGCTAAATCCATAAATGCTGCATGGTGTGATCGTACATATGGGGAGTTAAATAATGAGAATGGAGGCATGGCCAAGGCTCTGACAGAGGGGAGGAGGACATGTGCGTGGTCCAGGGTCAAGAGAGCACTGGATTAGGAATGCAGAGAGAATCCACTCTCTGTCACTACTTAGAGGCTGACTTGATGAGTCATGGGTCTTCTCTGACCCTCGGTCTCCTCATCTGTAAAATCAAAGGTGTGTTCAATTGGCCTTTAAGGCACTTTCTGGTGCAAACATGTGATGTATTTCTGTCATGTTCCTTCCCTTGTCTTTCCTGGAATTCTCCCTCAGCTCTGCAATCCTGCAAAGGTCTTGACCCCCAGACACTGCCAGTTCAGAACTAAATTAGTCTTCCTGTTCCTGGTGGGTCTGTCCATCGCAGCTTTGAAGGCGTGCTCCTGGGGTGTCATTTCCTACTATCTAATTGATTTTGATTTTATTTTCACAGCCGTAGGGCAATTATGAAAGTCTGCTGTAATTATCAAAACACAACTCCAAGTATTTCATTATTAAAATACCCCTATGGCCTATTATTAATTCATTAGATAAGTTTAGATTATATCACTCAATAATTAATGTGCAAGCATGGATGTGGAGAACTCAGCCTCTGTGAGTCATGTGGCAACTGTGGGAAGCATGGGAAGCCAGGAGATTGAAGAGGATGGAGGTAGGAAAGAGTGAAAATAATCACAGGAAAAACAGTTTTTCATGGAAGGTTGATGA
This sequence comes from Bradypus variegatus, assembly GCA_004027775.1. Taxonomy (NCBI): domain Eukaryota; kingdom Metazoa; phylum Chordata; class Mammalia; order Pilosa; family Bradypodidae; genus Bradypus; species Bradypus variegatus. The sequence goes on from PVKY010003632.1 coordinate 6,472, forward strand.
ACACAGCTCTGTGATATTCATTTGGCTTTTAATTCATTGACTACTTATTGCTGGCCTACTATGTGCTCAAAACTTTGAGTGTCTTGCCACTCACATATGAGCTATTCCAAGCTGGTTTCTGGGGTTTTCTTTCATCTGTCTGTACATTTCATGTCCCTACCCACCCACCTGTCCATTCATTCATAAACCCATCCATCTAACCACCTATCTACCCATCTATCTACCATCCCATCCATCAGTTCATCCACCCATCCACCTGCTTAACCATCCTTTTATCCATCCATCCATCCACCCTCCCACCCACCCATACGTTATTTCATCTGCCCATTTATCTACCCATATACCTACACACAAATCCAGCCACCCACCCCTCATCCATCTGTTCATCCATCTACCCATGTATCCAACAACTGTCTGTCTATCCATCTTCCATTCATCTGTCCAACCATCCTTCCAAACTTCTGCCCATTTGTTGAGCACTTTTTATGTTCCAAGCATAGAAATTGGAGGATCAAAATATGGCCCCTCTCTTGGAAACTCACCTTCAATGTGGAGGATGAGGAGCAGGCCTGCAGACTAGTGCTTGTGATATGGTGTGGTACTTGACGGGGAAGGAAGGGGCTGTCAGAACCCAGGAGGGGCTTGGATTTGCTATGGGGGGTGGTGGTGGGGAGGAGTGGTGGTCAAGGAAAGCTTCCTGGAGGAAGAGATGTTTAGCTGAGGCAGAAGGGGACATGTATGTGTGTGTGTGTTGCAGGGAGGGATGGGGGGGCAGCCAAGGCAGGAAGAATAGCTAATGGGGAGCCAGAGGCCTGAAGTGGGACAGAGAGGGGTATGAGGACCTGGCCAGCAAGGTCATCAGGGGACAGATATTGAGCCTTGTTGGCCTTGTTAGCTTTCGAGATTTCATTTGGGGGATGGTGGAGCTGCATGGCAGTGTTAAGCAGAGAGTGAGATGGTTAGATTTGTGTTTTGAAAAGGTTTATCCCTCTGGAGTTTGCAGAATAGACTGGAGGGGGCATAGTTGGAGGCAGAGAATCTGGAGAGGAGGTGGGGCCAGTTTCCATGTGAGCAATAGTGCTATGTGCAGTAATGCAGTTATGCCCGTTAGAATGCTGGTGGGATGGAGGTAAAGAGCTGGGTTTAAGGGACACTGAGGAGTTAGTGTGCTGGATGCAAGAGTGGAGAGGGAGTGGTTGATGCCCCACACGGCCTGGGCTCTGCCCCGATGGGCTTCAGCTGGGCAGGTTGGTTCAATCAGGCAAGACTCCAGGGCATGGTGCAGGGAACTGGTAGGCCCTAACCTGGTACTTTCAGAAGCAACCCCCTGTGTGCAGAGATCTAACGGGATCTCTGAGATGATGTCGGGGAGGGGGCAGTGGGGACAAGAAGGGCACTGAGGCAGAGGCCATATCACTGAGGATCTAATGGTCTGGCTAAGGAGGTTAGACTACTTCCTAAGAGCACTGGGAGCCATGGGAGGATTTGCAGCTGGGAAGTGTCCCAACTAGGGGGATCGAGGGAGATGGTTCTCTGCCTTGCTGAAATGGGCTAGAAAGAGTGAGCCTGGAGCTGGGGACCCTGGTGAGGAGGCTGCCACCAGCAACCAGGGAAGAGATCGAGTGGGTCTATCTAGAAAGTTTGGCTCCTCTACTTGCTTGCTGTGTGACCTTGAGCCAGTTACTTAACCTCTCTGTGCCTCTGGAAAATGAGAATCCTAACAGTTCCCATCTCATCGGACTATCATGAGGATTGGATGAGATAACATGGGAAAAGTTGGAACAGTGCCTGGCCCAGTTTATATTGTGACCTTGGTGTTGGAGATGAACTTTGACCTCTTGGGACTCAGTTTCCTCATTTGTAAAATGGAGATCACAACATTGTCTGCCTCCAAGGTTTATCTGAGGATGAAATGATGTGATACACATAAAAGCACTAGAATAGACCTCGGCCAGGAAGGCTACAGAATTTGGGGAGCTGGTGCAAGATGAAAACGTGGGGCTCCTGGCTTAAAAATCATTAAGAATTTCAAGACGGCAACAGCAGACAGTCAAACCAAGAGCGGGCCCCTCCGTGTCTGCTTGACAGGTTGACAAAGGGGAAATTCCAGGCAAAGGGAACAGCTTGTACAAAGGCTTACACATTGCCTGGAACAGAAAATTCAAAACGGATTGTCTCTGAAAATCCAAACATGCGCTGCCACGATCCCAGGACATCCCATCTCCAGGCTTCCCATCCAAGCCTGGATCCTTCTCGGGGACAGAGACCTGTGCTGGCTTGTCCTAGGTCACACAGCCCATTAGGAGCAGTCCCCGAGCCTGTGCTCAGGACTCAACCAGGACCCCTCCAACTCCGGCTGCTCTGCAGACAAGGATGACTGGAAACAATTCAAGGAGGTTTAAAGAAAAAAATCCAATCCCACCTAACCAGTTGTTGCTGTCACTGTCATGCTCCAGAAAGTATCTACTGGGGGCAGTTAGAGCGGAATGGGTCTATAAAATGCGGCATTTCCCTGTTAGCTTTTAAAAGTTTTGCACGACATATTTTATGTGTGTTTATAGAAAAAAGAAATCCCAGAACCAAATTGATTGAAAAAATGTGTTGTTATTGAATGGGCTGAGCTGAACTCTCGGAGAGAGAGGCACTAGGCAGGACTTGGAAGGCGAAGATCTCACATAAATAGTTGTGCTGAGTTGTTATGGCAACTGAAATTTGAAAAGTAAATAGGTTTGGGGTAAATATTTTCCCTTGTCATGGAGCAGTTTTCTGTTGGAGATCATCTGCAAAAGGAGAAGTTAATCCCATGCCCAATGGGCTTGGTGGCTGTTGGGGAGGGACAGAAATGGGGTCTTCCTCCATGCTGGGGGCTCTTAATGTTGGTGGAGCAGGTTCTTTCCTTTCCCTGAATCGGGGTTGCAAATGAGATGATGTGAGCTGGTTCATGCATGCTGTGTGTCTTTGGGCCAGTGACTTGCCCTCTCTGGACTTCAGCTTTTCTGTCTATAGAATGGTTTGGTAGAAAGTAATATTAATCATGCAGTTTAATGATTATGGTTTGGGGGACAAGCACCTTCTTATGGATTTGACCCTCACAACAGCATCTTCATCCCCAGTGGAGAGATGGGGAAACTGAGGCCCAGGGACATAGGAGTGAGTGACAATGCCAAGGGTCTTATCGAATTCCTGGTCTGGTGCATTTTTCCTGTCTACAATTTGGAGGCAGAGGCCTCTCCTGCTGCTTTCTGCCTCACCTTGTGGGCAGCCAGACCCCGACATTCAGACACCACTGACCACCTACCCCAGTACCTCCCGAGAAGGTGAGGCCCCGGGGTCACTGAGCAGTGACCATTGTGCCGCAGGAGGCCAGCTGGGCCTTGTGAGGGCTGGAGCCTCTCCTGGTGGGGTCTGTCACCCAGGCCATGCTGCAGTGTCCCAGGACCTGGCGCTGTCCCTCCAAATGCACGGGTCCCCGTAGTGCCACCCGCTATCGGTGCCAGGCCCTGGTCCCCTCCTGCTCCCCTTCCTGAGGCTGGAACACCGGGCTCCAGAAGGGAAGCGCCTGCCGGCTTCAGGGGCCAGAGCGAAGAATAATTACTCTCATATGTTTTTCCTTTCCTGCCAGCACTAAGCCTTGCAGTGTCGGAGAGCAGGTTATGATGCACCCCAATTCCAGATGGGGAAACCGAGTCTCTGAGAGGGAGAGCGATTTGTCCAGGCTCACACATTTAAGCAGTTGGCAGAGCCTAGATTTGAACACCTGTCTGACTGATTCTCAAACCTGACTGCTTAACTCCCTGCTTTCCGGTGGCTTTAAAACCTATCACCTGGTTACATTTGGCCTCACAAAGGTTGGTGCACACTCTCAGCCCATTCGTGGATGTGTAAACTGAGGCACAGGGAGATGAAGGGACTTTCTGTACGCCCCGTGGCTGGCAGGAGAGGATCCCTTTGACATTGTGGTCTGCCTGGTACTGGGGTGCATGCCTCAGAATGTAGTGAGCTCTCTGCCCCTGGGGGCATTCAAGCTCACAGGCTGGACTTGGGAGAAGGGTTCTGTAAGGTGGAGGTTGAACTGGATGATCCTAACAGACCCCCAGTCACCCCCAAATCCTTTCCCATTCCGAAGAGTTGAGATCTGATCAGCGATCAGATGCTGGGGACCGACCCGGGTTCCAGGCTCTTTGCTTGGCTCCTCCCTGAGTTGAGTCTCTGGTGTTATTGGGGCATATCACAGAATGTCTTTGGAAACTTCTCCCTCCCATACTGGGATCAGAGCAACCCTGTGTCCATGCATGCATGTGTCTGTGTGTCTGTGCATGCATGTGTCTGTGTGTCTGTGCATGCATGTGTGTGCGTGTGTGAAAACTACCCCAGTTCTGTCTGGATCACGTGGACGTTTGCGGGGACCCGATGTCACTGCGACCTTGAGCTCCCAGCACCTCCCTGGGATGGGGCTGGGATGGGGCCGGGACTAGCCCAGTTTCCCAGTCAAGAGCCAGAATCTGGAGTCACCCTGGCTTGAATCCCAGCTCCTCCACTTTCCCCCGCGGGAGTCTGGGGTTCCCTCAGCCTCAGTCCCTCCTCAGTGAAAGGGGGCGACACCAGCACTCACGCGGCTACCGAGGAGGCCCCCGGATGTCTGTCCACGGGGTCTCCCGCCCTCCCGCGGGCTGGGGTTTTAAAGACATTTGCCCCCGCAGGCCCTGCAGAGGAAGCCCCCGGCTGGCTGCTGCTGGGAAGGGGTGAGGCGCGAGGGTCGGCAGGGCGCTGACAGTTGCCCTTGCCCCAGCGACCCCCGGCTCCCAGCTCCTCCCAGTGGGGCCCTTGGCCCCATCCCGCACTGCCCAGAGCCATCTTCCTGTTCAACTACAGGGCGCCAAGGCTCCCGGGGTTGCAGGGATTGGGTCCTACGTGGGGAACCGGGAGGCAGGGGTGCGGGGCCTCACTGGAGCGCCCCGCGTGGGGAGGGGCGGGCCTCGGTAAATTGGAGTTTGGGATTGTTTTAAAGAGGGATCAGGGAAAGGAGGAGGGGGAGGGGGACAGAGAGGGACGGAGAGAGGTAGAGATGGAAAGATGTGTGTGTGTGTGTGTGTGTGTGTGTGTGTGTAGAGGGAGACAAAGAGAGACACAAGGAGAGAGACAGAGACCAAGAGAGACAAAAGAGGAGGGATACAGAAAGAAAGAGAACGAACACACTTCTCCATGGCTTGAGGTGGGCTCTATGGGGAAGTGGCCTGAGTGTGGCCTCCCGGGACCTGCCTGTCCTTAGGCGGATGCTCTCCTCATCTGAAACTCAGCTCCCTCATCTACTACAGCACAGCATGTTATGAGGACCGACAGACGTGAATGGGCATATGTGTAGGGGTCTTCCTGCCCTCCCGTGGGACCAGCCCCCACGTAATGGAGCAGCAGAGACTCTTGGTTGCCTGCTCCAAATCTGTTCTTTTCTTTGTACTAATAGAACTCACTGTCTTTGACTCGTCACATGGCCTCCCAAAGTAAAGACTATACTTTTCAACCCCTCTTGTAGCTAAGTGTGGCCGGGTGAGAAAATTCTGGTCAATGAAATGCAAGCAGAGTGATGTGGAGCATATTTAAGGTAACCTTATTAAAACACAGTTGATGGGCACTGCTTTGCCTCTTCTTCCCCTTTGCCTCTTTCCTGCTATCTGGTTTGTGAATGTGATGGCTGGAGCACAAGCAGCCACATTGGACCATGAGGAAAAAGCCTCCATACAGAGGGTAGACTGCCTCCCTCTGAAATTCTGTTATATGAATGGGAAATAACCTTCTATCTCATTAAAGCCTGTGTTATTTGGCTTTTCTCTCAGCCAGTACTAATCCTAGGAGATAAAACAAGGAAAAGATGATCTTATTTCTCTTTCCTTTTAGAATAAAGAAATCAGAGCTACTTTGAGTTGACAGAAACGTGAGGAAAGTCTATATACATTAAGATGTGTAGTCTGGCAGAAAAATAACATCAACAGCAGTAATAATATTGCAATAATAATGATAACAATACTATTATCATTTACTGAGCATGAACTAGGTATCCAAAGCTGCCCAGCTGGCAAGAGGCAGGGCCCAGATCCAGGCCACAGGGAGTCAGGCTGATGCCAAGACCTGCAGGCTTCTCTACTTGGCATTCGATGCCCTTCCTACAACGGTAGCTGCCCGTCAAGGCCCTCTTCTGCCTGTCCAGTGCCCAGGCCACCTCTGCCATCATGCCCGAGGATCCTGTCTCTGAATCAGGATGACCACAGCCTCCTCGGCTCCTGCCTGGCTCCCAATGGGTTTGTGATGCTGGGTCCCTTCCCTCAGCCACCCCCAGGTCCACCCACAGCCTTCTGCTCTGCAGCATGGCTACTTAGATGCACCTCTGCCTCCCTCATCAGACTCTCCAACTCAGAGGCTCTTGCTCATTTCTGCTTCCAGCCCAGACTGTGGCCCCCAGTGGGTACTGGGGGGGGTGTCTCACAATGAATCGACAATCCTGTCCCCAGATGGTGGTGTGACAAAGCATGATGTGGAATGAGTCCCTTGTCATCAGCTCTGACAACATATCCCTTCTCCAAGCATCTGGGTCCTCAGAGAGAGGGCCCAAGGGGTGTAGCGGAAGGGGTGGGAGCATGGGGAATGGGGAAAAGGGGGATCCAAAGGTGCTGGAGAGGAGCGAGTCCTGGGCCTCCACTGCCCCTCCACTCCACAACCTTGCTCTCTGATAAAAAGGACCCAGGAGGTGCCGGGCTCGCCTGCCTCACCAAGCAGAAAAGCCGCTGGCCAGCAGGGCTGGGGGAAGGGGGCACCAGGCCCCTCCATAGGCCCCGAATCAGGAAAAGCCATGACCGGGTGGGGACCGGGGGGATACGGGGAGGTGCAGCCAGATCCTGTGGGATGCCACGTGGCTAGTTCAGGAGAGGCCGAGAGGAGCAGCCTTGGGTACTGACAGTCCCGTCCCTCCCCAGGCCTGCCCACATCTCTCTCTACTAACCTCCTTCCCTCCCTGTGGAAAATGGTGCTCACAAACCTGGTCCCCAACTTGGGCTCAAATCCTGATTCTGCCACTCCTGCTGCATGATTCTCGCTACTGTCTTAGTTCCATGCCTCAGTTTCCCCATGGAAAGAGTGCATCATATGCAAAAGAGAGTGAGCCATCATTTACACAGCCCAGCGCTCCTCAGCTTGCTCTGATGTGATGGGTCTGGGGTGGTGCCTGACGTCCTGCACTTCCAGCAAGCTCCCTGGGGACGCCAATGCTGCAAGTCCATGGACAAATCTGAGTAATGAGGCCTTAGCCTAGATCAGGAGCCGCAAACTACAGCCCATGGGCCCAATCCGGCCCACTGCCTCTTTTTATAAATAAAGTTTTATTGGAACAGGACCACACATTTATTTATCTATCGTCTACAGCTGCTTTTAAGCAACGATGACAGAGCTGAGCTGTTGCAACAGAGTCCTTGTGTGGCCTGCAAAGCTGAAAATATTTACTATCTGATCTTTGATAGTCAAAGCTTGCTGATCCCTGAAGAACTGTTGAAAAGGGGAAAAGAGGAAATGGATTTGGGGCTTCCCAGACGAAGCCCTGAGGCTGCTGATTTACCTTCAGTTGGCCTCTCCTCCTTACCCAGAAGGCCCCTCGGCTAAAACCGAGCAGGGACGATGGGAGACGGGTCACAATAGAAGGCACAGAGAGACCAGGAAGCAAGAAGAGAAAGTCTCTTCTGATCCTGGCCTCGCCTTCCCAGCCTCAGCCTTCTCGCAATGCACCCTGCAAAACTGGGGGCTCTCAACTCCCCGCAGGGCTGGTGCAGCCCCCCAAGGCCCCTGCAGCCTCCTCTGGCTGCTGTGGTATCTCCTCGGCCCCTGCTGACTGCAGCTGGCGGTTGCCCTTGCTGGCCCCACTCCAGGGAGCTCATCAGAGCAGGAAAGCCAGGTTGCATCCAATTTCGCCGGCGTCCTCATCGAAATGAGAAATCTGAGGCCCGGGAAGGCACAGAGAGCTGATAACACCCTCAGGTGACCCTCCTCACTTATCATCATCAGGGTCACCTCTGTCTCAAAAGACTTGTTTTGCTTAAAAAAAAAAAAAATTGCCTGGGGTGTGTGATGGGGTTGGCTGTGACGATTTAAAAAAAAGAACGAAAAAGGCAGAGGCACGCTTTGTGCTTTATTTTTCCAGACCAGCTCCCCGCGTTGGGGGAGGTAGGAGTTCTGTCCCTACAGCGTCCAGACCCAAGAGTTGCACATCTCACATTCTCCCCGGCCTGCCCAGAGCAGGAACCAGGAGGAGGAGGGGACATGTGGAATTATTTAGATCGGGTTTTCTCTCCACATGGCAACAGTTGCCACACAAAAGAGATCCTGGCTCAGCCTGGGCCAGGGTTTGTTTGGCCAACAAAGGCAGTGTTTGTGGAGGAATGGAGAGTCCGGGAGAGGAGATGGGGCAGGGAGACAGTGCTCTCTGTCCCGGCCCGGCCCCGCCACCCTCTCCCCACGCTGTCCTCTGTCCTCCAGACCCTGCCCGCCCCCTTTGGGGCACACTGGCCGCCTCCCAGGTCCCCACAGCTTCAGGGCTTCTCTCCTGGGTTTTTATCCCTCTGTTTCTTTGTCTCCTGCCTTTGCCAGTTCCTTCTGCCTCAGTCTCCCTCTCTGTCTCTTCTTGCTCTCCTGTTCTCTGTTTCTGTCTTTTGTCCTCAGGTGTGTCTCTCTCCACCTGTCCCCTGTCCTCCCCTACCCCCATCCCTTTGACATCTCTTTCCCACCTTCTCTGGGTTTCGTCTGTGTGTCTGTCTTTCTCAGTGTTTTTCTCTCCCTCCACCGTCCTCTGTCTGTCCCCGTGTATCCTCCTTCAGTACTTCTCTCTCTGTTCCCTTTCCTGCCAGCCTGCCCCTGTATCCCTGCCTTGACCTCACCACTCAATGAGAGGAAGCTTTCTCTGCCGCTGACTGCTCTGCCCACCCACATAACACACACACTGAGGGGCTGGGTGCTGCCGCTCGTGGACTCTTTCCTCAGGGCTCTGGGTCCCACCTTGTGCCTGATGGACCTGAAGTGTGGCCGGTTGCTCAGAGCAGCCCACATCACGTGGTACCCCCTGCCCCTGGGCTTTGCCTGATGAAAGGGCAAGTGGGACAAATGGTTGGACAGGGTTCCTGGGAAGGAGGGTGGGCCCAGGCAAGGGAGGGGCTTTTGCTGGCAGGAGAGCTGAGAAGCTCAACGTTAAATTAGACCAGCCTCACTCTCCATGAGCTCTAAGACCTACGCCAATCCCCAAATGCCAACTTCCGGGCAAGGTGGGTCAACTCTGATTGCTTCGGGCAAAGGGGTTGTGAGCCAGACAAAAGCCAGCGTAGGGTTCAAATCCTGGCTGTGCCATTTACCAGGCAGGTGACCCTGGGCAAGTCATTTCACCTCTTTGAGCCTCAGTTCCCACATTTGCAAAGTGGAGATAATGATAGCACCTGCCTCATGAGTCAATGTGAGAATCAAGTTATTTAACATCTGTAATGCACTTAGAACACTGCCTGGCACATAGGTGACACTCAATAAATATTAGCTTTTATAATTATTGTAAGAGGGAGTACCAGACAAGGAAGCTACTATGTTCTATCTGGAGCCTAAGAGGAAAGGCCATTTTAGCTGGGGTCTTGAGGTATGAATAGGAGTTTGCCAAGTTTAAGAGGACCTTCCTGATTGATGCTACAGTATGAGTCATTTCATAGATGAGTAAATAGAAGCCCAGAGAGGGGAAGCAGACCATAGTCATAATTAAGGTCCTGGCCCTGAGACCTCACGAGCAAAAGGGTGAGTAGATTGTTCCATCCTAATAGGAATACAATCTTTCATGCCCCTCTGGCTGCATTCAATCTGCTCCTGTTCCCCTAAGCAAGCACATGGTCAGCCATCCCAAAGACTGGGGCAGTGGAGGACCTGGAGGACAGGAACAGCCAGTCTTTGGCAGATCTACACAGCCCTTTCTCCAACTGGAGCATTCTTGGCCCGGAGTGACTTTCAGGCACTGGGAGAGATGAGGAAAATGTTCCTTGGATCAGCTAATTGGTATTTAGATCTCTCCAGATCCCAAAGTCGCAGCCCCTTGCCAGCGCAACCGGCTCCAAAATGCTGTCAGTTTGCTTGGTCTTCGGGGCTGCTCAGGGGAGTTCACTTTTTCTATCTTGTTCCCCTCTGCTTTCCTGGTTCTCCCTCTTTGCACAGTTTCTATGCAGTGAGAGAGCCTGGGTAATAGGAAATGGCTTGTCCTTCTCCTCTTTGCTGGGGATACCTTCCTCACCTTTTAAACTCTCTCCATATGCCCTTCCTTCAGAGAGATTCCATGGCATCGAGAGACTAGACTGCTGGGGTTCAAATCCCGGCTGAGCCCCTTTGCCTGGGTGACTGTGATTGGCAGCTTCTGCCTGCCAATGATCTCCATCTCCTGCATTTCATGCCTTCCCTTGGGGGTGGCCTGTACCTAGGGATTTTCTTCTAAAAAATAAAAGATGGCAGAAGTGATGGGGTGTCCCTTCTGAGATTAGGCTACAAAATACCATGACTTTCTTATTGTTCACCTGCATTCGCTCTCTCTCTCTCTCTTGATTCTCGCTGTGCACACTTTGACGAAGGGAGCTGTTTGTGCTGGAGATTCCCCCCATGGCAAGCAACGGAGGGCAGCCTCTGGCCAACAGCCAGCAGGGAATGAGACTGTCCCTGGAACTGAATTCTGCCAACAGCCTCGTGAGGTAGCTTAGAAGTGGCTCCTCCTCTAGCCGAGCCTTCAGATGAGATGGCAGCCGTGGCTGACATTTGATTATAGCCTGGGAGACCCTGAAGCAGAGTTTCCAGGTGAACCGCAGCAGGACTGCTGACCTACAGAAAGTACAAGGTGATAAATGCTTCCATCTCAAACCACACTCTTTTGGGGTAATTTGTTATGCAGCGTGGATAACAAATACAGTGACCTAGCAGAAGTCACTAATGGTCATCCAAAGGGTGAGGGAGCTGGAGTTGAGGACTCCTATTCTTCTGAATCCCCAGCTCCCCATCTGTAAAATGGGAATAAGGACCCCTCAGGACCCAGTGGGAGAACATTTGTGCAGGATCTGGTGGGAAGAACTCAAGTCATGAGTCTTTCATGTCATAGTCAGTAAATCTTCCCTGGACCACTCTCAGGCCCTGTGGCAAGTGCTGGGGTCACAGTGGCAGGGAGAGAAAGGCACAAGAGAGGCAGCCTTGACCTTTTGGGGCTCAGACTCCAGTGCTAAGCAGAAAGAAAAGTGGGAAAACTCCATGAATCCTGAGAGCAACATCAGGGAGAACTGGCTTAGGCAGGAAAGGGCTTCCCAGAGCAAATGGTTTGCATAGAATCTGAAAAGGATGTACTTCACTTCAATGGTCCAGTTCTGCCCCCAAAGTGACCAGACCCCACTCTCTGTGGGTGGGATCTCCTAGAAACAGGTCCCAAGACAAGGATGCGAGGGCAAGTGGTATTTTGGGGGAGTGATGCAGGAAACTCTGGAAGAGATATGGGGAAGTGGCCGCTTCAGGGCACACCAACAAGCCAGTCAACACTTTGAGCAACTGGGACTCAACCCCACTGGGGAAGTCTGGAGCCCAGGTAAAGCAGAGTTAGCTATCCAGTGGGCAAGGGAGCTGGAGCTGGGGTAGTTATCCTCCGGTTCCTATCCAACCCTGGCTAAAGTCTGCTCCTGTGGCATTACCTTCTGGCACTGCCAGCCTGCCCCACCTGCACGTCACCTGAAAGAAAGCCTCAGGTGGGAGTGGCAGGTGCTTGCTGTAGAACGCCATCAGAGGGCACCGGAATGGTGAGGGCCAAGGCCTATGGAGGAGGGGGCACTCTCACATCTGCGCCACATACCCAGTGCACAATAGGATGGACAGAACAGAAGCTCTACCTTGACAATGAAGGATCTAAACCCAAATCCCTCCCTACCTGGCACAGGTGTGGGAGGCCCCACCCAGATCCTGCCCACAACCTGGCCTTGGCCTCTGGTATGACCACAGGGCTCTGGAGCTTGCTCCTTCCCCCAGGTTATTGTCTTGATCACCTACCTGGTGCCTCTCAACAAGGGGCCCTTCCATGTCACCCTTCCTGACTCAGTCAACTCCAAGACAATCCTGAATTTCAAGGCATTGCCTGGGCTTCAATTCTTCCACCAGAGTGCATCATCCAGACCCCCCTCCCAGGAGCCCTTCACTTCTTTGAGCCTCCCCAGAAAACTTCTGTCCAGGACTGAGGATGGAGAGAGGATTAAAATGCACACCAAACTGCATGGCAAGGACCAAATAGAAATGGGCCCTGTCCTCACAGAGCTCAGGCCCAGTGGAAAGATAGATAGTAACTTAGTTCAGAAGCTGTGGTCACCAGGGACGGAAGCCCAATCCAGCCTGCCCGAGCTCAGAGGGACTTTGTTGACTGTAGGATGGTCCCCCAGGACTGCAGGAGCTGCTTTGGGGCCCAGGTTCAGCCATCTGTCCCCCATCACTGCTCCTCTCCACTGGCATCAGTCCAAAGAACAACGCTCTCCATGTGTTGGGGACCATGGCTATCCAGAGCCCCCAGATGCCATCCTCTCAGCCTACACCCTGATCTGGTGTTCCCTGGCTGTGGAATGAACAACCCCAAAAGTTAGTGTCTTGGAACCACAGCATTTATTTTGTTCGCAATCTGCAATTTGGGCAGGACCCAGCGGGACAGCTTGCCTCTGCTCCACTTGGCATCAGCCGTGGCGGCCCAAAAGCTGGGGGTTGGAGGCATCTGAAGGCCATTCCCTTGCATGTCTGATGGTTGGCTGGGACCTCAGCTGTTGGCTGCAACGCCCACCACGTGGCCTCTCCATGCGGCCTGGGCTTCCTTGCAGTATGGTGGGTGGGGTCAAAGGGTGGGTGTCTCAAGAGAGAGAGCAAGGAGGAAGCTGAATTGCCTGTTGTGACTTAGCCTTAGAAGGCAGGCAGAGTCCCACCTGCCATGTCTTGCTCACCGAGGCGGTCGCCAAGGGCCACCCATAATCAAGGGGAGAGGGTGACAAAGACGTTGGCATCCTTCCATTGGGGGCAGGGTCAAAGACATTGCTGACATGGTTTAGCACCATCCTACAGCCTCTGGTCTGTGTATCGGTCCAGGGCAAGCACTCATTGTCCTTCCTTGGGTCACATGTGGAGTTCTGGGAACAGCCCACTCTTACTGGAGAAAGGGATGTCAAGATTGTCCTGGGCTGGGTCAAACTTCCATTCCACCATGGCCAATGTGAGAACAGGGAGAGGGCTGGGTCTAATTGGCAGCCAGGCCAGACCCATGTGGAATGAGAGGCTGTGATTTCTCCAAAGAAGGGAGAGTGGGAAGACAAAAACAACACAAGCTGTCTCCAAATAATAAACAAATAAACAAACACGCAAGTACGTAATCATCCATGGTGATAAATCCTCTGTTGGCAAAGGACAGGATGCTTGCAAGAGCAGCTAACGGTGGGGTGGGCAGCGGGGGAGAATGGGAAGCCTGGGGCTGACCGTTCAGGGACTGAGTCTCAAATAAGGGTGAGAGGGAACCAGCCGGGGGAAGGGCTGGGAGAAGGGCAATGCAGGCAGAAGGTGTAGCCTGTGCAAAGGTCCTGGGGTACGAAAGCTTGGCAATCTTGAAGGACTTGAGAGGCCATGTGGCTAGAGCAGAGCTGGTGAGAGGGGCCATGGCATGGGTGAAGCTCATCACTTAGTGTCTCAAAGGCCATGGTCAAGACTTTGAACTTGAACTTAAGAGCAATGCAATGCCACTGGTGAGATCCAACATACATTTACAAAATCACACCCCAAGTCCGTGGCATATTTCCTTTGGATGCTGATAGGTTTTCAGAATCTCTTGGTTCCTTTCTTCAATTCCTTTTGGTCCTTATGCTGACTCCTCACTGAAATCGTGTTACTTCTTGGATATGACATTTGCTTCCACCCTGTGCTCTGCATCTGGCCCATGACTGCCCCTTATCCCCGTTCCCTGCAGCTGCTCCACCCACTCCCTCAGGCCGAGCATCACCAGTTTCCGACTCTCTTCTCCCTGCTCCGTCTGCCCTAAGTCAATGGGGCGTACACCCTTGACCCTGAGACATGCATGACGTCAACAAGTGGCGGCACGAAGGCGACGTTTTCTTCACCCAGCCACCACCCTTGCTGCCAGCCCATCCGCCGTTCCCCAGTGCACCCAATCCACCCAATTTAAACAAACAAACCCCCCAGACAGGCCCCAGTCATGGAAACACTGGCAGAGCCTCATCTACTGCATCTCTGGGCATGCACAGATCCATAATAATTTGGGCTTTGCTGAGGCAGGGGAATTTTTTTGTGATTTTGCTGTGCCTATGACAGTTTAATCGGATCTTGAAAATCAGGGGCATTGCATTGTGTACCTGCTCATGGGGACAAAAAGGGAAGGAGAATGGCCGGTAGAGTTTTTTATCATGGGCTCTTTTAATACCTGGGAAAGACCTCCAGGGTGAATAATTCATTGTGTGTATAAGGGGGTAGAGAGTCTGGGGAAGGGGGAACTAGAATTATGCTGAATGGGGACTAGACAGGAATGAGGTAGAATCTCCAAAAAGGGGCTTCTTTTGTCTACACAGGCTGTATCTGGGGAGGATGTAGTTCAGAACTGGGTTCAATAACTACATCCTTCTCCCCTCCCTCCCTCCCTCCCTCTCTTCTTCTTTCCCTCCCCTA
>PVKY010003633.1:0-21189 GCA_004027775.1 Bradypus variegatus
TAATATCTAACAAATTAAAGAAGTTTGACTTTTGCTATTAAAATTTTACTAAATTTATTTCCTAGAATCAATCCAAGACAAATATGTTTAAAACTTTGGTTCCTTGGCTACAATTTCAGCTAAGTCATAACTTAGAAAGTCCAATAAATAACAATACCTGCAGACGGAGCCATTTAGATGACTGAGCACTTCTAAAACGGGCAAAATATTTTATGATGTCATTGTTAGCCATCATACTAGTTTTTGATTCAGCATTTCCGGATTATCTTGCTGAGTCTTATCAAATTTACTGCTAGTTTTATGGCAGTTTCAAACTGAATTTCTGACCTATACTATATATTGTAGGCATTAAGCCCTATTATTAAGCTGTATACTAATTTGAGCAGTTAGTAGAGGAATTAAATGTTAGACTGAGGTGTATACTATAGAAAACACTGTAGCCTTTTGATGTTTTTAAATTTTGAATCCTTCACCTTGGCAGAAAGGATTTGATGTGTTCAATGCACTAGATTTGATGGAAAATAAGACATTCTTGGAAAAACTCAAGTTTGGTATAGGAGATGGCAATTTGCAGTATTATTTGTACAATTGGAGGTGTCCAGGAACAGACTCTGAAAAGGTAAGTGCAATTACCTTCATAAACTTAAGTAAATCCACCTAGAAAATCCCGTTTTACTTCCCTTAGGATTAAGAAGTTTTTTTAAAGTAGCTTTTTAAAAATACAGATCTATTATACTACATTATAATTTAATTTTTCTGTCCTATTTCATTTCTTCTCTCCCTTTAGGTTGGACTTGTATTACAATAAATGGATATTGTATTTCTAGAATCCTGACATCATCATTTGTTAATGTTCTATGTGATGATTCCTGGAACTTGCCATTCCAAAGAAGAATTAAAGCACAACTTAAGTGAACTTGAGGTGGTTGGTAATAATCAGAAAAATGAAAAAACATCCATATGTGATGACCAATAGTACACATTTCTAGCTAGAACATAAGAATTCATCCTTTTTTTCACTATTTACCCATTTGTGGAAGGTATGAAAATGTACAAAGAGCGCATTCCTCTAATCTACAAACTTGGTTGTCGCTGGATGAAGGGAAGGTATTTTTCCACTCAAGAAAAGGACTGTTTTTGTATGGACTGAATAAAAGTAATGGAATTGTGTAGGAAAATCTTTGCTGCCGTGTGGAGATAAACAGCTGCATTTCTATTTATTAAGTGGTGGAATATTTGTCAGTTTAACAGAATGACAGATCCATTTGGAAAATTTTACTTATATCACCTTATGTGATATCATTTGTGAAAATTTATGAAATCAACACTTTTGTAAAATTGACAAGAGCAGTGGATGTTTAACTGTGGAGCAATATACAAAAAATGTACTAGTGACTAGTACACTTACTTCTCCATAAACAAAGTTGCCAGATCAGTAGACACACAGATTTGTACTTTGATCTTCAGCAAATTGATGGGTTAGTTCAAAAGCAAAATTCTGTGCAAACATGAAGTGTGCTCTCTGAAAGAGTACACACCCATGAATAACTAAACTTTGCTGATGCTCAAACCCTAATTTCTTGTCAGCAATGGCAAGGCTATGTGAGGAAAAGACAATAAAAGCTCTCAAGTCAAAAGAAATGCCCAGTGGAATTTATTAGTGCTATCAGGACATTGATAGTTTGAATGTTTTTATTTCTTATGCAAAGTTGCACATATTCTTTTAAACTGACTTTAATTTATCATGCAAGTTGAAATGCTAAAGGAAAATGTCTTATTTGTAAATAAGTGTTCATAATTTTGTTACTGATGTTTTTATCTAGAATTTGAAAAACAGTGTTTCACAGTATACGTACGTATGTATATATTGCCAACAGTCCAAGGGGAAAAAAGATGCACAACAAGGCCACAGAGACTGGCCTTGACTCAAATACCACAAAAGTAGATACTACTTCCTGCCTTTATTGTACCAGTGCCTAGACTGTTCAGTCCAGAAAAAAAAAAATTTATTATTTTCAACATGATGGCATTTCCTTCATGTTATAAGTAGCCCAGTGAAGCCAATCATATCTTATACCAGGGGCCAGCAAACTAAGAATGGTTTTTACATTTTTAAGTGATTAAAAAAATCAAAAGAATGGCATTTTGTGATGTGAAAATTACCTGAAATTCAAATTCGTGTCCAATAAGTTTTATGGGAACACAGCCACTCATTGGTTTTATGTATTGCCTGTGGCTGCTTTCACACATCAAAGGCAGAGTTGAGTCGCTGCCATGGAGACTCTATAGCCTGCAAAGCCTAAAATATTTACTGTCTGGCCCTTTACAGAGTTTGTTGCCCCCAGATTTACGCTGGTAAGTTGAAAGCTAACTGCTACAGCCTGCCATTATCCTAAGGCCACCTACAGCTTGTGGGATCCCTGAGACGGCCACTAGAGGGGGCACCTGGGCCACAGGCAGTGCCTACCGTTTGCTTTCTTGAAGATACAAAGGGAAGACTTCTCATTTGGGCTGGTTCAAGCCCAAATGCAATTGCATTACAATTCTTTCTTAGAATGAGAAAGGCTTCAAGAAGCAAAACTGAACCAATTCACTGAAACACTTTTTTTTGAAACACCAGTATTAAGTAAATGTAATCTGGAGTCAGGGCTTTTGTTAGGAACTACTTCCTACTCCATTTTATGGCACAAAGTCCTATATGAAGTAGATTTTCAAATAATTGCAAAATTGCCAGTGAGAAATTTTGTTATGAACTTACCTCATGATGAAACTGTTCCTTTAAAGATAAGTCTACGTAATTCCAATTGTTACAGAATTCATATTTTTACTCATTTTAAAAATAGTAATTAATAAATAACTGGCATATTTCGTTAAAATTTAAGCAGATTACCAATGAATACTGTAAAATAGAGACCAGTAAAACTGCTTGTTTATAAAGTAGCTACTAAAACATGATACTTAAAATGCAAAATATAATGTATTATAGTTTTAAAAAAACTACATTGTCCTGCATCCTGTGTCTCTAACTGAAATTGCTCTATTCCATGCGGCATATATGTCCTTCCTTGTTTTTTTCCAAGATGGCAGTAAGTGAAAATCTACATAAATGGAGGTTACCATCATCTGTTAAATTAACAGAATTTAAACTGAAACTCAGGCCATCCAATTATCGTCTCCCTAAACTACAGAAAGCAACTTATACTCCATTTCCTAACATGCAGGGTGCCCATTTTGGCCCAGGCCTCCCTCTTGAGAATCCAACTCCTCCATTCATTTTCTCCTTGTCATATTTCACCTAATTATCATCACTTTTTATACAAGTTAACTTCTAAGGAAATAACCATATAGAGGTGAATTCTAACTAGTCAAAATACTTTATCTGGGCTGCACCCATCTTGCTGCACTCTTCCATTGGTGCAGAATACCAATGGAATACCAGTGGAAAATAATGTATGACAGGAAGTCAACGAGGAAAGACTAATCTTGGGAATAAGTTTATGCTAATTAACATTTTGGTTTTGGACAAGAGAGAGTGTATACAATTTAAGAAACACTGCATGCCGGTTCCTAATTTATATCAACCACCTCAACAAAACAAAACTGAAGGATGAGCTGAAGACATCTCTGTATGCTGTCTTCTCCCATCCTGGATATCTTATCTTGGAGCCTGAAGATGAGGGGCCAGGCCTTTGTCATCTTCAAGCACGACCAGTGCCCTGTGCTCCATATAGGGTTTCCCCTATGACAAGCCCACACAGACCCAGGGTGCCAAGACTGACTCAGGTATTACCACCAAGATGAAGGGAACCTGCGCATAGCGGGACTGCAAGGAGAAGAGGAAGCCCAAGAGCCAGGAGATGCCAGCCGTCCCAGGCCTGCTGCCAGTGACTCAGGCACCCACATCGTGCACCACATGCCAGGCCAGCTCTCAATGATCCCACCGCCAGGGCTTGCACCTGGCCACATCCCCCCAGGGGCCGGCCATGCCCCCAACAGCCACTTACACCAGGATACACACCACCTGCCCAGCTCCTGTCAGAAAACCCACCGAATCACATCGTTCCTTGCTAACCTGCCAGACGAGACCGGTGGGCTCATGCTGTCTATGCTTTTCAACCAGTGACATGGCTCCAGGGCGGTGCGGCTGGTACCCACACAGCTTGACATCACGTTTTTGCAGTTTGACAGTAAGGTGCAGGCAGGGTCCCCTCAAAAGGCCCTGCAGGGCTTTAAGATCACCCAGAACAGTGTCATTATCTCCTTCACCATGCAGCACCTTCCCCTATGCCTGCCCTTGTCCCACTCTAGGGCTTCTGCCCTCCCCCTCTTGGCTCAGCCCCCTGAAGCCAAGTCCCCTTCAGGGGCCTTGTTCCAGCCCTGTGAGCAGTCTCCACACAGCATCATATCCAGAGTCTGTCTCCAGGCCTTGCATCTGGCCCTGGTTTGGTTTTTCACACATGCAAACCTTATCTGGCTTTCTTATGAATAGCAAGCCTTTCTCCCAGCCTATGCCTGCCTCGATGCAAAGTCAAACTGACATGACACTTGAAACGATGCAGTGCTTCTGCAGACAGTGAACTGCTTGGCATTTATGTCTTTCCTGTAAAACTGATAATGTATCTCCAGTAAGTTCTGCCTACCTACCTAACTTGAACCACATTCACTGTGGCAGTTTAAGCTTAAGAGAAAGATCTTAACTGTTGTAGAATACAGATGTTCTTGTTTACAAGCACTGTACCAGCCTTTTAAGAAAGTGAATTTATACAAGCATGGAAATTAGTTGCAATAAACTTTTGGTCTGGTATTCACACTTCTGAATATTTTCTGACAAACTGTTTTTAAACTTGAATGTATCTGTGCCATACAGTTACAAAGTCTCACACATTTGAAAGGAACATAACCAAACAGTATCCTAAGAACATAATTAGTAACTCATTTTATTAGATTCCAGGCTTCTCTGCAAGGTTTAATTTCACGAACTGTATAAAATGACAAGATTACTTTGAAGTGGACTTTTTACTTTTAGGTGGTTTCCTTATCTTATTAGGATTTGGTATTAGTTTCTTTATTTTAAGGGGTTGTAACACAACAGCAGAGGCCTTCTGACTCTCAGCAAGCTTTCTCTTATATTTAGACAGGTCTTCAAATGAAGTTTCCAAAACCTCTTGATCTTGCTTTTCCAAAGATTCAGTCTCTAAATTTTCCAAGGAGTCTTCAATTCTGCCTTGAAGCCATGGCACACTTAAACTGGGTACTCTGGGAATTATAGCTTTCACTTCATCAACAAAGTCGGTGGTATTTCTTTTGAACCCCAGGGCTAGGACACATTTTAAGCCAATGGCAGGTGCAATTCTCTCACTGAGACGAGGAACCTGGCAAGCAGGAACAGTTCTGCTTAAACTTAACTGAATCAAGTGTGAGGTGATGACTGCAGGCTTGGCTGACTTACACACCAGGACTAACAGCAGTTCGTTCCTTTCCAGAGCTCTGGTCACTTCATTGACTCCAATAGCAAGCTGCTTCCTGACGTGCACGGGAGTCCACCCTGACACTTGCTGGTTATCATCTGTTTTTGTCTCCTTCAGATCCTCACTAATACTGACATCAGTGTTACATTTTTCTCTGCTTGGCTTTTTGAAAAAAGGCTGATTTTTCTTTTTCTTCTTATCTTCAATCTTCTGAAGTCCAATACATTTAAATCTGTCTTCAAGCGTCTGTAATATGAAGTGCATATCTTCTCTCTCCAGAGTACTCCAGGAGATAACATATGGGTTGCTCAACGACGTTTTTACAGTTAAAGGTCTTGTCTTACGGACAGAACCCCTCCCCGGTGCTTGAGGAGCTGCAGCCATTTTGAAAATTCTTCCTAGAGAAGCAAAATGACAAAGACAAATCAGTGTTAACTAGAAACGCATGTCTTGATTTTATTTTGGTTATACTCTTTCTGATTCTTAATAAGCTATAGCAAGCCTAATTATATAGGCCCAATTATGTGACCATACACTTAATCTCTCTGAAGATTAAATAATTTTATTTTCTCCATTTTTTCCATAATGACTTTGTCTCTATTCAGATACAGGCAATAAAAGAATGTTTTACATTATTGCAATCATAGTGACATTCTACTTGTTTATTCATTTTGTTCCTTAAAAATATTCCAATCTTATAATCTTATAGATTTGTTAACTGGGGTTTGAGTGTGAACAAGTCTGTCTCTGCCTGTGTGGAGTTCACAACCTGTGAGGGCACCAGAGACCTAAGCCACTCAAAATTAAACAGGTGTGATTTTTCTTTTAAAGTGGAACAGTAATATTTGCACATGACTAAAAATTCAAAAAATACTTATTCTGTGCTCTTTTAAAGTCTCCTTCCCCACCTGGATCCCAGGCCATCTCCACAAATGCAGTCACCAATAAGTTTTCTGTATACCCTTCCTAAGACACTGGATACATAGGGATACATACAGTCCTCCTCCCTACGGTTAGTCCAAGTTCACTGTCCCGTTCTGCAATTTCATTGGTAATAAGGAAAGTGTATAATAAAATATAAATGTATTATATATATAAATTAAAGATGATACCCCTTAAGGAAAATAAGAGGAAACAGAATTACTACCAAGCTGTCAGAATTAAAACAAATTTTATTTATTTAAAAAGAGAATACCGTGAACAGTTGGACATCAACAAATGAGACAATATAGATGAAATGGACAAATTCCTAAAAACAGACAAATTACCTAAACTAACTCAAGAAAAAAATAAAAAATCTCAACAGACCAATAATAAGTAAAGAGACTGAACCACAACTAAAACCTCCCAGTAAAGGAAAGTCCAGGGCCAGATGGCTTAAGTGGTGAATATAAAGCCTCAGAAAAAACTGAAGAGGGAACACCTGCCAACTCATTCTGTGAGGTCAGCATTATCCTGTTTCCAAACCCAGATAAGGACAGAACAAGAAAACTACAGACCTTATTAATATAGATGCAAAAATCCTCAGCAAAATACTAACAACCCGATCCAACTGCATATAAAATAAATGATACACCATGACCAAGTGGTATTTCTCCCCAGAATACAAGAGTGGTTGAATATAAGAACATCAATCAACATAAGATACCACCTTCAAAGAACAAAAGGCAAAAACGACACGATCATCTCAACTGATGAAAAAAGGCACTTAACAAATTCTGTATCCTTTCTTAAAAACCCTCAGAAAACTAGGAATAGAAGGGAATTTGCTCAACATGGTGAAGGGCATTTATGAAAAACCCACAGCTACCAAAATTATACTCAATGATGAAAGACCAAAATCATTCCCCTTAGCTAAGGTCAGGCAGGAACAAGACAAGGATCCCTGATTTCACTACTGCTATTCCATACTGTACTGGAAGTTCTAGTCAGAGCAATTGGGCAAGAAAAAGAGATAAATAAACTCAAGTTGGAAAAGGAAGAAGTAATATTCTCTATTCACAGATGACAAGATCCAGTATGTAGAAAATCCCAAAGAATCCACAAGAAAACTACTAGAACTAACGGATTCAGCAATGAACCATCTAAAGGAAACTTAAGAAAACAATTTCACTTACAACAGTATCTAAAAGAATAAAATACCTGGGAATAAATTTAACAAAGGAGGTGAAAGACTTGTGTACTGAAAACTATAAAAAACTGCTGCAAGAAATTAAAGAAGACCTAAAGAAAAGGACAGAGATCCCAAGTTCATGGATTGGATTGAAAGACATAATATTAAGCTGTCAATACTTACCCAAAGCAATCTACAAAGTCAGTGCAAAATTCTGGCTGCTATTTTTGCAGAAATGGAAAAGCCGGTCTTCAAATTCATACAGAATTTCAAAATGCACCACACTGAGCAATCTGGAAAAAGAACAAAGCTGGAGGACTCACACTTCCCTATTTCAAAACTACTATAAAGCTACAGTAATCAGAAGAGTTTGGCACTGGCATAAGGACAGACATATAGACCAATGGAATGCAACTGAGAGTCCAAACATAAACCCACACATCCATGGACAATTGATTTTTTTTACAAGGGTGCCAAATCCACTCAACAGGGGAAGAATAGTCTCTTCAAATGGTGCTAGGAAAACTGGATTTCCAGATGTTGAAGAACAAAGTTGGACCCACCTCACACCATATACAAAAATTAACTTGAAATGAATCAATGACTTAAATATAAATGCTAAACCTATAATAATCTTAGAAGAAACATAGGCTAAAACCTTCCTGACCATGCATTCAGCAGTCAATTCTCAGAAACCAAAAGCAAAAGCAATGAAAGAAAAAAGAAATTGGACTTCATCAAAATTAGAAACTATCGTGCAGTGAAGGATATTATCAAGAAAGTGAAAAGGCAATTTACAGAATGGAGAAAGTAGATACAAATGGTGTATGATGAGAGTTTAATATCCAGAATATAGGAAAGCTCCTGCAACTCAAAAAAAAAAGACAAACAACCAAGTTTAAAAATAACTAAAGGACCAGAATAGACATATCTCCAAAGAAGATATACAAGCAGTCAATAAGCACATGAAACAGAACCTTGACATCATTAACCTTCAGGAAAATGCAAATCAAAACCATGATAAGATGTCATATACCAACTAGAATGTCTACTATTTTTAAAAGGAGAAAATAACAAGTGTTGGCTAGGGTATAGAGAAACTGGAACCTTTTGTCCATTGCTGGTGGAAAGGTAAAATTGTGTAGCCACTGTAGAAAACTGTTTGATGGTTCCTCAAAAAGTTAAACATACAATTATCATATGACCTGGCAACCAAACTCCAAAGGAACTG
Source organism: Bradypus variegatus (assembly GCA_004027775.1). Taxonomy (NCBI): domain Eukaryota; kingdom Metazoa; phylum Chordata; class Mammalia; order Pilosa; family Bradypodidae; genus Bradypus; species Bradypus variegatus. Next base: position 8,813 of record PVKY010003633.1, read on the forward strand.
AAAACAGGGACTTCAAGAGTCCTGTGTTCATGGCAGCATTATGCACAATAGTCAAAAGGTTGAAACACAACCCAAGTGTCCATCCAAAGATGAACAGCTAAACATAATGTATTATATATATATATATAATGGAATGTTACTCAGCTGCAAAAAGAAATGAAATTCTCATACATGCTACAACATAGATGAAGCCACAAAACATTAAGTGAAATAGGCCAGATGCAAAAAAGACAAATATTGTATGATTCCACTTATATAAATCTGTAGAATACACAAATTCAAAGACAGAAAGTGATACCAGGGTCGGGGGGGGTATGAGGAGTTACTGCTTAGTGGTTACAGTTTCTGTTTGGGGTGATGAAAAGTTTTGGTAATGGATGGTGGTGATGATGGTACAACACTGCAAATGTAATTAATGTCACTGAATTGCACACTTAAAAATGGTTAAAATGGCAAATTTTATGTTAAATATATATGCTACTACAATAAATTTTTAATTTAAAAAAAAGCCTAGGTCTAAATAATAATAATCCTTGTTGGGGAAAATATTATAATCCACCAGCCTAATGATTATATACTATTTCTTTTTCCCAGAGTCAAATGCATGTTGACCCTTTCTTCCCTCAGTTTTCTCCCTCTCCTTCCTGGGGCTCAGCTGAGAACCATAGGGGCCCACTTGGCAAAACCAAAGGAAGTTAAACAAGCTGTCCCAGGAGAAGTCTGGAGTTTGGACTATCCCTGTATTCAGGAAGCCAGATGACTCCTATTGCCTCACTGCAGGTCATTTCTCTCAGCTAGACCTCCTCTCCCTGTAGGGCCACACAAAGGATTAAGTTTTCTCCAGTTAAACTTCCATTCACTAGACTGGGCACTGATGCTGAAGAGCAAGTGTCTCTGTGGAGTGTCAGAATTTATAAAGCACTTTCCCCAGGTATTACTTAATTCTTAGAACATTCCTGTATAACCCTCAATGTGTGAATGAAGAAACAGATTCAGGTTAAATACCTTGCCCAAAGTCACAACTAGTTTTCCAAATCCAAATTTTATGCTCTTTTAACCATGGCTGCACTTCAGAAAACACCTGCAGCTTTAAAAAAACAGAGTTGGTTGGTGTTCCTCACACACACACACACACACACACACACACACACACACACACACCTCCACCCCTGGCCCCAACCCTAGATCTGCTGAACTGAAATCTCTGGGGATGGGGCCAGGGTACCCGTACCTGTGAAAAGCTTTTGGGTTGCATCTGATACAAAGCCATAATTAGGGAGCACTGGTCTAGGACAGGCTGCATTCCCACACTGGACAGTCCTGAAAAATGGGTACCCAACCTCACTGGACTCTGCTGTTCCTCCCACCCCCAGTCACCTTTGCACAGAAAACCACAATTCAGCTCCCCTGGGTGAGAGATCACACCTTGTTCATGTCAGGACTGCCACCGCTAGTCCCTCAGAATCCCTACTGCCTAGGAAGCGTGCATCCCCTCGGCCACATGGTGCAGCCCACCGGGCAGATCAGCTAGTGTGTCTCAACATTCAAACAACATGGAGTAAATACTTGCTGTCATGTGTTCTGGGAAATAGCAGGTGGGTATTAACCCAACCTGCCTTCAAATTCTAGTGGTGGAGATGAAGAGGACTAAGTGTTACACTAAGCAGAATCTTGTGCAACATAATCCAAGAACCAAGTACTGATGAGAATGAACAGCTTCAGAGTATGGGAGATGGGAAGACCGTGCTGCAGTGCCTTCTGAGACATGACTCGGAGGCCTCTAGGACCAATTGCAAATCCCTTAAGGTGACACAGAAGGCCCTCTACACTCTGGCCTCTTTCTGCTGGCCCTCTGTGTAAATCACAGCCCAACACTGAATCGCATACTATTTAACCAGGCCTTGAGTTTCTCACCTCCAGGCCTTATACACATCATTCCCTCTGCCTGGAACGCCACTCCCACCCTCAGCCCCATGACCACCTTTCCTACTTTAACAAGGTAAAAAGCCACTGGCCTCGTTGGGCTTAAATTCTATGAGGAAGACTTACCAAACAGGTAATAATAATAAACGTGGATGCCCATTAAGATGAGGGAACTGCAAGATGCCAAGGGAACAGACAGCAGAGCTCTAACTTCGTTGAAGGAGTCAGCAAAGGCCTCCTGGAAGAAGTGACTTTAATCGGCATATGAAGAATGCCTACCAAAGGGAACAGCAAATAGAGGACGGTCGTTCCAGGAAAGCGAATTAGAGGAAGTAAGTTCCGTGTAGCTGCAGCAGAGATGCTGGAAGAGGTGAGTCGGGAAAGGAAGATAAGGATCAGGCGATAAAGGCCCTTGCAAGCCTTGCAATGGGAGGCAATGGAAAGAAACGCTTAAAGCGGAAGAGTGGCAGGATTCGAATGGCGTTACAGAGAGAGCTTAGTGGATTCGGGGCAAATGACTGCCTCGAAGGGTGACAGAACGGAAGCAGCCAAGAGGCTCCCGAGACGGTCCAAGTAAGAAATGACGATGCGCTGCCCTGGAGTCGCTAGAGTGAAGGAAGAGAAATGCACGCTCGTTGAAAGAGTCAGGAGGTAAAACCTACGCGACTTGGTGACTGCCTGGGAGTAAAGCCGAGGGAAGCTCAGGGACGAGTCCCGGTTTCTGGACACATTCACCACAGGGTCTGTTCCCTGGGCAGGTTCACTCCTAGGGCCGCCGCACCTAGCACCTTCGTCTTCATCGCGGAGCCTACGGCACTGCAGCGCCTGCAGTCCAACCCCACTTCCGGACTGTGGCGCGCTGAGGGGCCACCCTGGTATTCTAGTGTCCAGTCGATGGTCCCGGCTCCGAGGCGGCGCCAGGCGCAGGGGTGCGCCTCCGCCGCAGTCACAGGCCGGCGCCCACCCCCACCCCCACCTCCCCAACGCCGACTCACTGCTACGCCGCGTGACAGCTCCGCTTGCCCTGCTGAGCGAGGAAACACCAACGACTGTTGGAGCCAAAAAGCCTCCAAGTGCGCAGGCCTCCAAGTGCGCAGGCGCGAGGCCTGTCTCGCGAGACCCTACAGTTACCAAGCCAATCTCGCGAGACACCCACCGTTGCCAAGGCCTGTCTCGCTGGGCCTGGGGTTGCCACGGTAACCCGAGGATCGCGGTCTCCGCCGTAGTTATTTGGGGCTGATGGTCTCTTGGAAGCTGGTTCTCCCAGAGGCTTGTGCCTCCTGCCACCCGCTACTTTTGACCCAGCGTCTACCTCCCAAGCGCCTTGGAGGCTTGGTCCTCTGTCCGTTTTTTCTGGGTTTGGCTCGCCTTCGGGACGCAAAAGCCCAACTGGGTCCCAGGGCCCCCGTCGAATCCTGCCGAATCCCTAGCACCACGAAAATCGACATAAACGAAGAGAGTTGTTCTAGGCAACAGTATAAGGAATCGAGGGCCCCCCAGCAGCTCTGAGCTGTGCAACTGCATTCGGGATCCTCTTCGTGCCTGCTGAGGCTGCCCCAATCAGCGGACATCTAACCGTGAAGAAGAGCTCCGAGAAGCCACCAGCGAGTGGTGAAGAAGCCGGGTGGCAGCATGCCAAACCCCGGAGCTGAACCAGCTGGTCTCTCCTGCCCTTCGCAAGAACTCAGGAGACAGGAGATGGCTTCTGACCCAGCGAGCTTCTTACCTCTCCACCCCTTCTCTTTTTCTTGTCCATTCTAACTTGGGCATCCTTTCTTTTCCTCTTGTAAATGTATTCCCCCTCTCCTCAATAGCTTCACTGCTTGATTTGGTTCCCATTTTGGGGGTCTGGTTTCTATATTTTCCATTTGCAACACCTACGTATTACATAACAGGCTATAAAGTAAGCAAAATAAAAAGAAATGAAAAACCGAGCTGCTTTTGATCAATGACCTTTGCAGGAAACACAGGGTAAAGTATAATGTGACTGATAACACAATTAGAAAGATTAACAAAAAGGAACTTACAAGGAGTTTGAATGGAGCAACAGGCTATTGTTTCATAAAATGAATTATATTAGTTCATGGTTATGATGAACTGCAAACCACACAGTTCTAAAGCAGCCTTAGAGCAGACATTTAAGCGGTAAGGAAATAGACAGTGCAGGTCTAATTGAAATGCCAGAGTAATGGGAAGGATGTGTATATGAACTTTCTCCCCTAAATTCGAGATTTCTAGTTTAAGCATCGTCTCAACTTACATTTGCTCCATGAAGGTTACCAGCTCTTACATTACATGGATGCCTTGGTTGAAACCTAACTTCATCAGGACTGGTTGTGTGACCCTGGGAGGGATAACCAACCACCTCTAGGAAGTTATAAAAATAGTACCTGATTAGACAGGGTATTATAGTAAGATGCTTTGCATAGCACTGGCCTGCAGAATATGCTTGATAAATATAGCTATGATGAATCCAGGGGCAACCTTGGAAGAATTAAGTCAAGAAAAACTCATAATGACCTTGAAGATAGGATTGTGGGAAAACAGCAGAGTAGGGAGATCCAGGACTCAGTCCTAACACCAAATTGACTATAAAACAGAAAGGAATGGAACAAAACAATTATTTTGAAACTCCAGAGCCCGGAAGAACATAGTACATCATCCAGGGAAAAGTGGGAGGAAGGGACTAAGTTACAGTAAAGAACAGTAAATTGCTCTCTCCACACAGCACCTCCTGGCACCGCCCCTCACTATCATAGCAGACCACTGCAAAGTCCGGCCCCTGGCTAGCTCGCTGATGACACAGGGACATAAAAATCCTCTTCCACAAGACCAGGGGTGGGCACAGCTGATTACTGCTCACAGCATTTGATTAGTGAATTCAAATCACTGAGGGCCTGGTTCTGAAGGCAGCCATTGTTTCAATCCACTGGACAGGGGTGGCAATGGAGGAAACTTAAAGAGGTGTGTTTCCTCAGGGTTGTGGAGGACAGTTAGTTGAAAGGTTGCATTTGCTGGGCAGGCCAGGAAAGCTCAACTTTGGGGAATCATGGGAGTTGGTCTTAGCACCCATACTGATCCCCTCTCCAAGGCACTTTGAAGCCACTTGACACTCTCTTTGTGGGTCGCTGGTCCTGCTTTGACTGAAAAAGACTGACTTGGGAAAGTCCTCTCCAGGGTGCCCCTCTTCTCAGAATTTGCTCTCCAGGCAAAAGCAGCTTGAGACAAGGAATGCAGCATGAGAAACTATAGAGGTGGACAGTCTTCGGAATGCAGTGTGAGAAACTATAGAGGTGAATAGTCTTCGGCAATGACCCACTGGCTTGAAACACCCAGGATAGAGAGATCTGTATCCTGGGAAATAGAGGGGACAACCAAACTCCTGTAATAGGAAATCCAAAACAACTAACAAAAGCTCAGGACAAGAGAGCGGCAGAGAAAACCTTGACCACTGCATTTGCCTTGGGTATATCCTCCATACAGGAGTGCAGAAGCTCAAGAAAATTTCTTGTCTTATCACCAGATGGTTACAAAATCAATAAACAGACATCTCAGAGAATAAATCCCAGAGTTAACATTTAAATATATTAAAATGTACGGTGTGCAACAAACCAAACAGTAGAAGGCAAACAAACAAAAAACAGGAAATGAATGGCCCATCCAAAGGAACAGGATAAAAATCCAGAAAACACCAATGAAGAAGATTAGAATGTGGACATACTGAACAAAGCCTTTTTTAAAAATATCTTAAAACTGCTTAAGGAGATGAAGGAAAATACAGAGAAAGAACCAAAGGATACCAGGAAAACAATGACTGAGCAATATGAGAGTCTTAGTAAAGAGATAGAAAATTTTGAAAAGAACCAAACAGAACTATTGGAGTTGACAACCACAATAACTGCAATGAAAAATGTCCAGGAGGGTCTCAAGAACAGACTGGATCTGACAGAAGAAAGAATCAGTGAACTCAAAGACAAGACACTTGAAATGATCAAGCTGAGTGGCAGAAAGAAAAAATAATTATTAAAGTGAAAATAGTCTAAGGCACCGTCAAGCACATCAATATACTCATTATGGGAGTTCCAGAAGGAAAAGAAAGAAAGAGGCAGAAGGAAAAGTCAAAGAAACAATGACAGAGAACTTCCCAACTTAGTGAAAGACGTGCATATGCACATCCAAGAAGCCTAGGAAACACCAAACAGGATGAACGTGAAGAAAAATAACCCCTGTCATATATTGATCACACTGTCAAATATGAAGGACAAGGAGAGAGTTCTGAAAGGTGCAAGGAAAAGCAGTGTGTTATATACAAGGGAGTCCCCATTTATATTGAGTGATTTCTCAACAGAAACCACAGAGGCAACAAGGCAGTGGGTTGTAATACTTAAAGAGCTGAAAGAAAACAACTGCCTCATAAAGAATTTTATATTTGGTGAGACTTTCTTTCAAAAATGAGGGAGAGATTATGACATTCTTAAATAAACAAAAGCTGAGGGAGTTTCTCACCATTAGACCTGCCCTACAAGCAATACTAAAGCTGTTCTTCAGACTGAAAGGAAAGGAGCACCAGACAACGGTTCAAAGTGGCAGAAAGAAATGAGGACCTGTGGTAAAAGTAACCATTTTGGTAATTATAAATGCCAGTGTTATTGTACTGTATTGTTTGGTATGTAACTTCCATTTCTTACTTCCTACAAGGATTAAAATGCAATTGCATAACAGTAATGATATATCTATCTTTTTGGACATATTATACAAAGAAATAAATGGCAACAAATGCAAAAAAAGTGGGGAGAGAGGGGGTATAGGAAAAGTATATCTGTATGCTATTGAAGTTAAGCTGGTATCAAACCAAATATGAGTGTTATATATTTAATATGTTAAATTTAACATCCTATTGACATTCCTGTTAGACACAAGGAAAATTGATAACATATATCCAGATAAAAATGAAAAGCCACCCTATTAATAGTGAGCTACACAAAAATCAAATAAATATAAAAGTAGGCGTTTATGGGAGTGAGGAATAAAAAAAGGTTTAAGATATACAAAGGCTAAACTGCAGTATGGTAGAAGGAAGTCCTGAATTATCCATAGTGACTTTAAATGTAAATAAATTAAACTCTTGAGTCAAAAGGCAGAGATTGGAAGAATGGATAAAAAAGTATGACCCAACTATATGCTGTCTGCAAGAGACTCACCTTAAAGTCAAAGATGCAAGTATGTTGAAAGTAATTGGATGGAAAAAATATATACCAAGCGAGTAGCAACCAAAAGAGAGCAAGGGAAGCTATACTAATTTCAGGTAAAATAGACTTCACATCAAAAACAGTTACAAGGGACAAAGATGGCCATTATATATTGATGAAGGGGACAGTTCAGCAAGAAGATGTAACAATTTAAATTATATATGCACCTGTTCTGGTTTGAATGTATTATGTCCCCCAAAATGACATGTTCTTAAATGCAGTCTTGTGGGGGCAGATGCATTAGTGTTGATTAGGTTGGAATCTTTGTATTAGCTTGTTTCCATGGAGATGTGACCCATCCAACTCTGGGTAATATCTTTGATTGGATGATTTCCATGGAGATATGGACCCTTCCCATTCAGTGTGGCTCTTGATTTAATCACTGGAGTCCTATATAGAAAGCTCACAAACAGAAGGACCTCAGAGCAGCTTGTAGACACATTTTGAAGATGGCCATTGAAAGCTGAGGGGACATTTTGGAGAATGCCATTTTGAAACACAACCCAGGAGCAAGCAGACACCAGCCACATGCCTTCCCAGCAAACAGGTTTTCCGGATGCCAATGGCTTTTATCCAGTGAGAGTACTCTATTGTTGATGCCTTATGTTGGACACTTTATGGCCTTAAGACTGTAACTTTGTAACCAAATAAACCCCCTTTATAAAAGCCGATCCATTTCTGGTGTTTTGCAAAACAGCAGCATTAATAAACCAGAACAGCACCTAACAACAGAGCACCAAAACAAATGAAGCAAATACAGATTTGAAGGGAGAAATTGACAGTTCAACATTAGTAGTAGGAGGCTTTAATAAACCACACTCAGTAAGGGATAGAGCTCTAGGCAGAAGATCAGTAAGGAAACACAAGACTTGAGCAACTAGACCTTACAAATATCCATAAAACATTTCACCCAATAAAAACAGAATACGCATACTTTTCAAGTGCACTTGGATCAATCTCCAGGATAGACCACAAGTTGCCTCACAAAACAAGTCTCAATAAGTTTAAAAATATTGAATTCATACAATGTATATTCTCACAAGACAATGAAGCTAGAAATCAATAACAGAGGGAGAAATGGAAAACTCACAAATATATATGGAAATTAGACAACATAATCTTTTTTTCAATATTTTATTCAAGTTTTCTTTTAAATGATGTTAACTACAGCATTTGAAAGGGATGGTCGAATTCCACACAAAATGGAAGACTCTAAAATGTATCCATTACACTGCTAAAAAATAGAGTGGTGAGAATACAACAGAAGTCCAATTTAGATTCCGAGTGTTGTCACCATTGATTACAGTCACAGAGACTCTTGCCAGCTTGCAGCTGGAGCTCCAGGAGGCTATTTAGTAGTGGTGCAAGGGCACAAAACCACAACACAAGAGGGAATTAAGTCCTGAATTATTGGCTTTATCACATCCACCTTCACCCCAAAATGACACACACACACACAAAAAAAACAGCTATCATGCCCTGCAGACCACTTTCATTGTAAAAGAGGTGATGGGCTGGGGTGGAAACAGATCATGAAGATCTGTCTAAAAAAGTCCCTTGGAGATGAGTTTGTACACACCATTAAGCAATGAGCCTCTTCACAATTGAAGTTAGGAAACGTGGGTTCAATTCTCAGAAAATCACAATTTCATTCATTTATTCAATAGGAATTTACGAAGTGCCTACATATTATCATCTTCCACTTGCAGCCATTTCTAGATAAAGAAGAAACCTGACATCTCTAGAGGAACCACTAAATTCCCCCCATAGTCTACAGCTTAAAGGACCTTTTTGGAATTGGGTTTCTTCTGTACCTCTGAAAGTGTAACACTTTAAAGCTGAATCATCTTTAAACCTGGAGGTCTAACATGATATTTAGCAATACTTGCATCCCAGACATACAACATTAAAAGGTACACTAAATTCTGAAGGTAGCCATGCTGCAAAATAGTTTCAAATTAAATGACTGTATGGTATTCATTTATGCTTGAAATTCCAGTCCTAGACCAAGCTTGTGGCCATCAGCATTGCTGTTCTTGCCATCCAGCAGAGCTGACAGCATCAGTTTGACACCTGGTGTTAGGGTCTGAGTGTATCCTAAACCTATCAGGCTGGAGCTGTTCACTTTAGCCGAGAAGCATGCATCAGGACCGATCTGGTACTTGGCTGCTATTCCGAAACAAGTGTTACTGGTTCTTGCTATCCAGATGAGACCGATCGCAGTCTCCAACTTCTTTTTCACCTTCTGGTAAATGGAGCTGCTGAACTCAGTCCCATTATTCACATTAGTGTGAAGCTGGAATTCATCAGTCTTGCAGCCAACTGCAAAATTGCTCTGTGTCACTTGAGACTTTGCGATCTCAAAATTCATCTGGCAGCCAGCCAGCCCTCACAACCCAACACCAGAGCACCCCGGATCAAAGGCTCAGCAATGTCAAAATCCACAACACAGCCCAAGTTGATGTGCTCCCACTTGTACCCTGTCTTGATTTTAGCATTTTTTTCCCAGTGTTAGGTGAGAAGGATGAATCAAAGGTCAGCTTCAGTCCACGTGTGACCTGGTCTTCCACGGTAATCTTAGTGCCTAGTGTGCTGTCAGTGTTCCATTTCTCTGTAAATGTCAGACCATATTCTTCCATCTGTACTTGGTTTCCAGACTGCCCGTCACTTTGGTGGTCTCAGTGTTGGCTGAGCCTTAGCTTGTAAATTCTAATCCATTCTCAGATTTTGTTTTCAAATTGAGTTTTATTAAGCCAAATCCATAGCCCTTGGTGAAAACATCCCTGGCCGACTTCTCAAGATCAACATATGTTGGAGGCACAGCCATCTTCTGCTCAGAGGCGGTGGCGGCAGGCTCAGCGGTGCCTTGGCCAGACAGCATAATCTTAACCAGTGGGCTAAAGGGGGAAATCAGAAGTGAAATTAAGAAATATCTTGAGGCCAGTGAAAGTGAAAATACAACATACCTAAACTTATGGGATGCAGCAAAGGCAGTGCTGAAAGGGAAATTTATAGCTCTAAATGCTTACATTTAAAAAAAAAAAAGACTCCAAATAAGAGCCCTAATCTCAAAACTGGAAGAATTAGAAAAAGAAGAACAAACTAAACCCAAAGTAAGAAGTAAGGAAATAAAAAAGATTAGAGTGGAAATAAATTAGATAGAAAACAATAAAACAATAGAATCAGCAAAATCAAAAGTTGGTTCTTTAAAAAGATTAGTAATTGAAAACCTTTGGCTAAACTGATGAAGAAAAATAGAGAGGGTGAGTCACGTCCGGGGTGTGGGGCTTTGCTGCGGAGCTGAGGCCACTGCGAGCTCGAAGCCGGGACTCTCTGGAAAGTGCAGCAGTGGCGGGAACCGGCAGCCAGAGCTGCTGTCCGCGGAGCCCACCGAGCCGCTGTGGCATTGTCAATGCCACTGAAGGGCTGAAAGAGGACAAAGAACTCATCACAGTTGGCAGTGATGGTGAAAGCATAGGAAACTGCCCCTTTTCCCAGAGGTCCTTCATGATTCTTTGGCTCAAAAACATTGTATTTTGTGTCATTCCCATTGACCAAAAAAGGAAACCTGCAGACCTGCAGAACTTGGCTCCAGGACCCACCCACAACATTTATAACTTTCAACAATGAAGTCAAAACGGATGTAAATAAAGATTGAGGAATTTCTTGAAGAAGACTTACACCCTCCCAAGTACTTAAAGCTTCCACTGGAACATCCAGAATCAAATACTGCTGGAATGGGCATTTTTGCCAAATTCTCTGCATATATCAAGAATTCCAGCCAGAGGCTAATGAAGCACTGGAGAGGAGTCTCTTGAAAACACTGCAGAAACTGGACAAATATTTGAAATCTCCCCTCCCTGATGAAATTGATGAGAATAGTATGGAGGATATTAAATTTTCCACATGTAAATTTCTGTATGGCAATGAAATGACATTAGCTGATTGCAACCTGCTGCCCAAACTACACATTGTCAAGGTGGTGGCCAAAAAGTACTGCGATTTTGATATCCCAGAAGGAATGACCGGCATCTGGAGGTACTTAACTAATGCTTATAGCAGGGATGAGTTCACCAATACCTGTCCCAGAGATAAGGAGGTTGAAATAGCATATGGTGATGTAGCCAAAAGACTCACCAAGTAAAACTGCACTTATGAGAGAGACATCTTCACATCTTCGCCTAACAGAATATTCTTTTCCTAACAGACTGCTCCTCTTCCTATAAAGTAGAAATTTTATTTTGCATGAACATGCAGTTATTCAAGATTAGGATAAAGGACAGACCAGGTGTAGTAGCTATCTTAAAATATATACTCCCAAGCAGTATTATTTAAAAATTCTCTTTCCCTGCCTACCTCCCCTCCCCATATTCCCCCCTCCTCTTATTTGGAGACATTCCATCAAGAACTTTTCGATGTAGAGGTGGTTTGCCACCTCTCCGAGCCCTTACCATACACTGCGTATAGATGGTAGAACTCTTGAGGTGCAGTGTTTAACTGTTAAAGTGGGAGCCATGACTTCATCAGTCTGCCCCAAACTGGTGCATAATGCATGGTACAAGGAGTATCTATGTATTTTTGGAATTTTATAACAGCAAAAGTATATGAAAGGGAGAGGCAGGGCAAGATGGTGGAGTGGTGAGGTGTATGTTTTAGTAACTCCTCCAGGAAAGTAGGTAGAAAGCCAAGAACTGTGTGGACTGGACACTGCAGAGCAATTTGACTTGGAGCAAACTTCATATAACATTCATGAACACGTGGAACTGCTGAGATCAGCAAAATCTGTAAGTTTTTGTGGCCAGGAGACATGCGCCCTTCCCTGCCAGGCTCAGTCCTGTGGGATGTGGGGCCGTCAGTGCTGGGAATGAGAGGGGAGAACTGCAGTGGCGGCTCTTATTGGAAACTCATTTTACTGATCCAAATTCCAATCACAGACAGACTGAGACCAGACACCAGAGAATCTGAGAGCAGCCAGCCCAGTGAAGAGGAGATAGGGATAGCAAAAAATGGCAGGAGGAACCCAGGAATAAAAGCAGAGGCTTTTTGGAGTTCTGGTGAACATGGAAGGGGGAAGGGCAGAACTCAGGCCTTGAGGCTCATATGCAAATCCCAAAGAAAAACTGATCTCTCTGCCCCCTGGATCTTTCCTTAATGGCCCTAATTGCTTTGTCTCTTAGCATTTCAATAACCCATTAGATCTGCAAG
>PVKY010003634.1:0-21205 GCA_004027775.1 Bradypus variegatus
CTCCATCTCCACTGCAGCCTCCTGTTCCTCCGCCCTCAGGAAGCACCAAGCCCTTCTCCACATGGCTGTGCGGTTCCCTCCCTCTACCCACCCCTCTGTCGTCTTCTCCCTGGGGCACTTGTCACTCTCTGACATTGTCCTCGCTTCCCAGATAAGGAAACTGAGGCACAGAACAGTAAGCAGCTTGCCCCCAGTGGCGCTGCAATCGTAACCAGAGTGGCTCACATCACCCACCGCATTTCCTGATAGTCTGTCCTCATCTACTGCTGCCAGAGGGCAAATCCCGGCTCTGAGTCCTGCTCGGGGTCTCAGGTAAAGTGGGGGTAAAAAGAACTCCCTCCGGAGGCAGCCATGAAGACTGAATCCGTCGCTGTGAAACACCTGAAGGAGGAAACACCAGGCAGGAGGGGCGCAGGTGTGTGGCCAGCTCTGCTGCCCGCCAGCTGTGTGGCCCGGGCAAGTGCCTTGGCTTCCCTGGGCCTCAGTGTCCTCATCTGTGAAACGGGGGTAAGATTACATTCCTTAGCTTGGTAATGGGCAGTAGCAATGGTAACTCAACATTGTGAACATAATTAATGGCACTGAATTGTATATTTGGATGTGGTTTAAAGGGGGAAATTTTAGGTTGCATATATGTTAATAGAATAAAAATCAAAAACAAAACAAAAACCATGGGACTGCATAACACAGTGAACCCTAAGGCAAAGCATGAACTGTAGTTAATAGTATAATTATAAAAATGTGCTTTCATCAACTGTAACAAACATTCCACACCAATGCAAGGTGTTAATAATAGGATGGCATATGGGCCCTGTATTTTATGCATGATTTTTTCTGTAAACCTAAAACTCCTCTAATAAAAAATAAATTGCATTCTTCATAGGAATTCTGTGAAGATTAAGTGAAATAACATATCTGAAGATCTTCAACCACTAGACACAAACTCAATAGATAGTTGGTGGAATAATTATTATAACTCAGTGCTGACGCTTGCCCAGGCGCAGGAATTTTATGGTTTAATCTGAATATATGGACCATGTCATTGTCTGTGGTTTTCACTGAACCCATATCATACTCATTTTTCCATGGTTCTCCACAGTTTTCTCAGTTACCACTTTAGTGACTGTAGAATAGAGTATTAAGGAGCTGACCCGTTGGCTGGTAGCTTTTTAATTCAACAAACATTTCCTGAATGCTTGTTCCTTGCCAGTTCTGGGCTGGGGTCTTCAGAAGATTTAAAGAAATAATTACGAGTTATATTCCCTACCCTCAAGAAAATGCCACGCAGTATGACACCTGTTCTAACAGGCACTTAAGGAAAATCCTTTACCAGCTCAGAGAGGAAGAAATCAATTCTATCTGAGGGGAGATTTGCATTTTTAAAGTAAGCAAGCTCTTTCTAAGCGTGTTTTCTGGAGACTGTGAGCTAGAAGGCTGAAAGATTCAGGTTCTTTAGACTCACCTTGCAGGTGGGGAAACAGAGACCCAGAGAAGACAGAATTGTCCAATGTCGCCCGCATGATCGCGGGGCAGGCAGGAGAGTTACCATCACCACCGCCCATTACCAACCTAAGGAATCAGCAGCATGGAGTTCGGGGTTTGCCCAGGCCGGGGGCCACCGCTGTGAGCACCCAGAAGTTACTACTCGGCTGCCTCGTCCCACCTGCCTCAGAGGCATTTTGAATTGAGTGAAATATTAATTCAGGACACATTCACTTCGAATTTGTTTTGTTTTTTAACACCTGGTTTACTTGGCCTCTTAAAAAAAATGGCCTAAATAAATAGAAGAATAAGCTTATACCTTGCAAAGCGTTTTCTTATTATCTCATCTGAGCAGACACTTTGAAGATTAGCCAATAGAGACCAGAAAACTGAGGTTCCGAGAGATGAAGCCGCTCCTCTGAAATCCTCCCGCGAGGAGGAAAGTGGGGACTCAAGCCGAGCTCCTCCAAGTCCGTGTCTTTTCCTCTCATGCTTTGCTGAAGTGACTTTGGCTTTGCTACTATTATTTTAACAAACACAAAATAGCCTCAGCTTTCACATCCACGCCATGAAAACCTGGAACATCAATGAGTTGGCTGACATTCTCTCCCATGTTTCAGAGCGTGTATAAGCCACAAGTTTATTTCCTTTATGAAGGTGGACACATACAACTGCAGAGCCAGGCCTTCCTTCCACAGACAGTGCACTGGGAAAGTAAATACATTCCTCAGCTCAGAAGGGCGTCAGTGCACGGCCTCGATTTCTCATAGTTAAAACTAAAAAACATTTATTGTGAACCTGGCCACAGTCTTGGTTCTAGAGGAGAAGCCAGTTCAGTTTGCACATTTCAAAGGGTCAGGGGCATAAGGGTCAGGGGCCCAAAAGGCAGGTTTTCCAAATTCCCTGCCATGGCAGGGTCCTTAGAGAGGGTGCGTGGGTCTCTGGGCTGCTCTGAACAGCTCTGGGGAAAGAGGCCTGTGGAAACGCCTAGAATTCCCTCTGGATGGCTTTAGTTCAGGTCCCCGAGGTCAAGCAAGCAATCAAAGGGGGTCCTGAGGGAGCCATTGATGTGGAGATCTCCCCAAGGGCTGCTCAGGGGCTTGGGCATGGTCCACAGCTACAGGCCGTTTCTGCTCCAAGCAGAAGACGCCTGGCTCTCCCTGCTCCTAAGCAGTTACGATGGCTACTGCACCCACCTAAAAAGAGAGAGGGAGAGAAAGCCTAGTAAAGAGGGGAGGGTTGTTTTTCCTCTAGGCCAAGGTCACTTGGGGCCCTCTGCCCAAAAGGGCCACCCGCTGGGCCTCCCAGGTGTTTGGAGTCACAGGACGCCGACTTGCACGCTGGGGAAGTCCACGCATGGCCGGGGGACGGACAGTGGCTGGATGACCATTAGAAAGCTGCCACCTCCCAGCCTGGACGTCCAGGTCTATGTGAGGGCCTGGTGCTGCCCAGGTGCTCCCCTCACAGGGGGGCCCTCACACCGCATCCACCGCCCACCTCTGCCCCAGGTCAGCGCCAGGCACAAGGCACAAGCTCTGGAGTGGAGGGTGCTGGGCACACACCGGGCTCCTAGGTGCCAGCAGCACTGGGCATCTTCGCCTCTCTGCACAGAAATGCTCCAGAGGGAGCCCGAGCCCCCGAGGGGTCCCCACTCCAGATCCTCAGCTTCCCTGCCTGCCTTCACCCTAAATCTATCGGCCTGGGGCTCCCCGGAAATCAGGGTGGTGCCGAGGAGGTGGCAACAGAGCTGGCTTCAAGATACATCATTCCCTATGCGTGGACTTGAGGAGAGGACGAGGAGACAGGTATTTAGGCAGGAGGAAGCCAGGAGGAGAGGTGGGGAGGCCTGGAGCCCACCTCCGAGCCGTCGGGGCACCCCAACCAGCTGTCCCAGCCCCGGGGTGCAGGGTGGCCCAGCAGTAGCTGACTGAGCACCGAGTCTGGGGCTGCTCCCCATTAGGAGCTTCTGTGGTGCCAACTGAGCTAAGTGGGGGCCTGGGCCACATCGGGGTTCAGCTGAAACTGCTATTCCCCCAGGGGTCCCACAGGCACACCTGAGGGGCTGCAGGGGGTGACAGGGAGCAGCCAGCAGGCCCCAGGGCCACGTGTCTGCAGCACCCTGGCACCTCCCAGCCTTTCACCCCTCCTCTTGTCTGATGGGTAACTGGTTCTGACATCCTCTGGGCCACCCCAAAGCACCATGGTGTGTGGAACCCGTCCCACGTCCTCCCAGGTCCCAGCACTTCTTGCTGACCACTGGGTAACTTCCCTGAGCACAGCCCGCTATCAGCTCCTTTTCTTCCTCTTTGAACACCCAGGCTGAGCTCAGGGCTTCGCAGGCGACTCAGCGGGGGTCTCGTTAAAATGCAGCTTCTGATTTGGCAGGTCCAGGTCAGGGACCCCAGTCTGTGTCACCGGTCTGGGAGCTCTGAGGAGAGAGGCTGGGGCCTGGGGTGGCGGTTGCCCCCCACCTGCTCATCCTAACAGAACCCTCTTACAAGCATCACCCAGAGCCCGCGGAGCTCCCTGATGGGTGGGGTTTGACGTCTCTCCTTTCCAGAGAGCATGCCCCGCCTCGGGTCCAGTACAGCAGTCGGACGGTTTTCAGATCCTTTCCCACCTGCCTCCCCCTTCCTCTCCCATCACCCTGTGGGGGGCTCCAGGGGCATCGTTTTCCCCAGTCTTCAAAGGAGGGCCCACCTTCCCGGCAGCTCAGGGCACGGGCACCTGCTGCCTCCGGCTGGAACAGAGGGGCTTCATGGAGACCACCTCGCCTTGCCCGCTGAGGACGGTCACCCTGCAGGGCCGGGCTCCCCAGAGCTGCCCCCACATCAGCGTCCTCCCCCACAGGGCCACAGACCTGCCATTCTCACCTTCACAAGGACGCTGTAGGAGATTCGTTCTCTTCCTTTTCACAGCTGAGGAAATAAAAGCTTAAAAGCAAGGAAGTAACCCGCTGCAGGTCACATGGCTAGTATGTTACAGGCTGGACCCTGCCTCGGGAACACGGCGCACGCCACGCAGGGAGTTCCTCTGTGTGTGGCTCTCACATTCCTCTCTATGTCCCCCACGTCACGTAACACAGTGCCTTGCTGTTCTAGAAATGTCTGTTGTGTTCTAGAAACATCTGTGAGCAGAATCAAATGGAATCTAACTGAATGATGCCTTATAATTGATTGCCATTCAATAACTTACTCCCTCCTGATGAACTTGGAAATTGGAGCACAGCATTCCGTCCTCTAAATACAGTCAGCTTGGCTTGTCAGGCTGCTGCAGAGAAAAACGTTATAAACGGTGGACAGTTATAATTGCGGCAGCCAAGGCATGATACTTATTCATTCCTTGTGGAAAAAAAATCCAAGCTGCAAAGGTTTTATTCCTTCTTAGCAATAATAAATATAAGTAATAAGTGCTCTTTTTCCTAGCACCTATTATTTGTCAGGTAAACCTCATTTCATTCAATCCTCACAAAAAGCCTGGAAAGTAAGTCTTATCTTTAGAGCCAAGGAAAATGATGCTCAGCAAGCCCAGGTGCCCGGCCCCTCGCCCTGCCCCTGTGACGGGCCCTCCCTCGTCCCTCTGGCTTTTCACCTTCTGCTCTTTGTTTTTGCCGCATTGACTTTCTGATGATGCGCCGTTTGAAAATGCGATCAAATGGGCTGACGGGAGCATTTTGAAATCACCTATTATTGAGTTTGTTTTCTGGTCGTCACAATTCCCAGCACCTCCTCTGCCCTCTGCCATCCCACTCTCCCGCCCGTCCTTGACCGAGGTGTGCCTGTCTACAGTGGGAGACGCCAAGGGTCAGAGAGGGGTTGTCACTCGCCAGAGGTCACCCAAATTCAGCAGCACAAGAAATACTTGGACTCGCAGACTCTGCTCCGCGTGGCTGAGCTCCACCCTGGCCCCGCCACGTCCCGGGCTCGGACGCACCCATTTCACCACAGGAGACCTTCCTTTTCCTAGTGAAACCAGATCGTGTAGCTTCTGGCCAAAGGCCACACAAGACTCACGGCAGTGAAGGAAAAGCAGGAGCAGAGTCATTCAGAGAAAGTTCTCAAGCAGGAGCCCGTTTGTGAGCCTGAAACCATTAACCGTGCGTACTAATTCCATGAAACTCATCACGCAAACACCCCACTCACAGCCTCACGCATCCAACCCCGACACGGGTGGTGAGCCTGGGATCCAGCTCCGAAAGGGAGCTCTGCTCTGACTTCTCAGGTGGGAAGGGAAAAAAGGACCATAAAGCTGTGTCCGTGTCCCTCCTACAGAGCTGAGCCTCCGTGGGTGACCCCCGAGCTCCAGGACACGTCCGACACGAACAGCAGGACGAGCACGTGGAGGAGGCACCGCGGCTCGGCTCTGGGTGTCTGCCTCTGAGCTGGGTGGGCAGGCAGTGCCCAGAGCTGCTGGCTGGGTGAGAGGGCCCCAAGGGAACCAGGGCAGGGTCCCCCCGGCCACCCCGAGTGGCCGTCTACCTCCTGGGGAACGGGGGAGGGAGGGCAGGAGGGTCCCTCCTTTCATCCTTTATCCTCAGCTTCAGGAGAGCGTTGGGGTGGGTTGGCAGGGAAACGTGTTTGTTGTCTGGCTGGGAGGAGGAAGGGAGCACGGTGAGGGGAGGGAAAGGGGGAAGGACGGGGCAGGCCAGAGAGCGAAGCCACCCGAGCAGGGACAGGGGCAGGGGCATGAAGCAGCCTGGGCTAGAGCAGAGGCAGAAGCAGAACCCTGAGCAGGTGGAAGGTGCTGGAAGCCGTGAGGGGTGGGAGCAGGGCTGGAGGAAGACCCGGGGCAGGACTGAGGTGGAAGAGCTCACCTTTGCTATCTGGAAGCCACGGTGGGTCACTGAGTTTAAAGAAAGAGAGGGCAGCACTGGAATTGTGTGACAGAAACAGCATGCCAGCTGTCAAGGGGACGTGGGTTTGTAAGGGGTGGGGGACTCAGCCACGAGCAGAGGAGGACAGACTGACAGCCTCCCAGGAGGGAGACAGACCGACAGCCTCTGGACAAGCGGCAGGCAGGGAAAGACAGGGACAAAATCGAGGCCTTCTCCTAGTTTTCTCACTGGGAGGAGAAGCAGGTTTAAAACCTGCAGTTAGGAGCACAACGGAGTACCATTTTCTGTGGCTGCTCCATTTCCCTTTCATTCAGTTTGGACCAGGCAGGCAACCCTTGCTCAATAACACTTTTCTTTTCGTTTTTCAGCCCTGCTGTTCATTCACAGAAGTCGGGGTGGGCGAGCTGACGAGGGGACTCGAGGGGTGCTTGTCAAACAGAGAGCAGCAGCCAGCACCTGCCCTGTTTGCCACGGGCCCGGGTCCCTGGCACTGCCCAGGGCCCGCTGCCCGCCTGGCCGCTCACACCGACGAGCCGCCTTCCCAGCAGATGAGATGGGGGGCACAAACCAAAAGCCCGCAGCCCCCACTGGCAGTTCTAGGGTCAGGACCTCACTTTGGGGACCGCTCTTCCAGCTTAGCCATCGAGTTCATGATTTTTATTCTAGGGGCTGCGGTGATTTTTATTTAGGTGTGTGGGTTTCTTTTTTAGTTTCAAGCAGCTGCAATTTGCCTGTAGCGTTTCCAAACGGAGGAGGCGCTTTCCTCCCCAGTGACCCCGTCGCCTTGCCCCCGATGACCAGGGCAGGAGAGGGCAGATGCCACACGCCCAAGCCTGCGTCTCCCCAGAGACCCCGCCAACCCCCGGGGGCCGCGCCTTCCTGAAGCCCCTGGCCCCCTTCCCACCACTCCTGCCTCACAAAGAAAAGAATCTGCGCTTTTTCTTTTCTCCCTCCGAGGTCCGCTCACTCTCCCTCTCTCCCTCCGCCTTGCCCTCTCTCTCCCTTTCAATTTCAAAGCAGCCCCTTGAATGCCTGACTATTCAGGGTGGGAAGAAGGAGGCCTCGGGCTGCAGCCGGAGCCGCGCGTCCTTCCAGGGGGCCTGCGGGCGGCCGGGGTGCCGGCCCTGCGCCCCGACCCGCCATCTGTATGCAAATCCCCGGCGACCCAGCACACTCGCCGGCCCGTGCACGCCGCCTTTGTGCCCGCGCCCGGCGGCCGGCTGCGGGGCCTGCCCAGCACCTGCATCTCGGCGGTGGCAGATGGCAGGACTTGGCAGCAATATGGAAGTCGGCCCGATCGCCGCCGGGCCCCACATGGGCAGCTTTCCTGTCTCCCTGGGGCGGGGCGTGGAAGGCGGGGTTCAGCCAGGGCTGGACGGGCAGCCATTCCGGGGCTCGGCAAATATTTACTGAGCGCCTACTATGTGCCGCCTGACGGGTGATCTCTGGAGCAGCCCCACAAAGACGGGAATGACATGAGTGTTTTCCTGGAGGGAAAGGAAAAGTTAGGAGAGGCTATTTCCACTCAGCACCGCTATGTGCAGTCAGCAAGCAGGAGCTTGCGGTTCGAAAAGTCTCCCTCTGATTCCTGGGAACCGGGGGGCTGGTTGGCTTCTGGGGCCCTCCCCTGCCCGCTCCCCACGTGCTCCCATGCTTGCAGTGGCCCGACGGTGCACTGGTCAGGGTGTTTTCTACCCTGGCTTTCGAGGGCTGCTGCTCTGTCCTTCTGTCGTTCTGCGCAGAGTGGGAGATCACTGGGGTCCCCTTTGGAGCCAGGTGTGGCTGCTGCTCTGCTGGGGAAGACGCCCCAGCCCCAGCACTTCCCTCAGAGCTTTGCTCTTTTCCAAACCCACCATTCGCCTGAGCGTGAGCCCTTCCAGCCATGTCCCAAGCGGGTGTTTCACAGACTGGGAAACTGATCCACAGAAGTCAAGCGAGGCCGGGAATCATACAGCAGCCATTTGGGGGGGACGCCCAGACTACAGCTCCGACCCCCCGCCTGGAGTTTTGGGGAGGGTGGGGCAGAGCTTTCCTGTGAAGCTAGGTGGTCTCTGCTAAACACAACTGTTTCAGTGGCAGACCTTTTTGAGAAAACATTTGGACAGGGCCTAAAATCCTTTGTTATTTTCACATAACATAAACAGCCAGCGCTGTCACTCTGTTCCGGAGCCACAATCCACCGTGACCCCTGTGCCCGCCCCCTACCCCCACCTGCCCACCCTCCCTGGCCCTCACCCAGCGACTCGTCCTTTCAGGGGTCTCGAACTCCTTGCCTGATCGTATGTGCCTTGCGTTAACCCCTGCTGAAGTCGAGACCACGGGGCCACACTTGCAGCAACCCAGCTGTAATGTACAAAATGAACTGTGTGGAAACATAGTGAAAACCCTCTAGAGAAGCTGCTACTGTTCCCCACATTTCCATCCATGAGAACAGGGAGCTGCCGTCCCTGCTGGGTAATGACAGCGGAAATGCACCGAAGTCGACGCTCGGGTAGGAAGGAGGGTCTGGGGCGAAGTGAGTCAGCGATGGACGATGGACGATGGGCGATGGACGGGGCTCAGGCGACGTGGCCCAGCAGGGAGGCAGGAGGGCTTGGGGTGGGGGCGGGATGCAGTCCACGGTGCACAAACCAGCCAATGTGGCGACGGCCTGGGTCTCCGGGTGGGAGACGGCACCCGTGAGCGGGCCCCACCTGCCCGGCGCTGCCAGCTGCAGACAGCCCCTCCCCGCACACCGGCGTCCCGGCACACGGGCTGGCTGCCAGGAGGTGGCAGGAGGCTGGGAAACTGCCTCTCTGTGTTCTTCCTGAAGGATAACTGGTGGAAGTCACCTCTAGGGTTGAATTAACCGAAGGCGTGTGCATTGTGCAGGGGGGTCATTTTAAATGGGGTGAACAATGTGAGCAAAGGCTCAAAAATGGGAAAAATACAGAGGCGCACAGGAAGTGGTGAACTGCCTGTTACTTGGCTTTGGTTTTAAACAACAACTGTCTCCAGAAAGGTCCCTCGACCCAGTCTCCCAATCTGGGAACTGGAAACAAGGCACAGGAGAGCTCGTTAGGCTCAGCCTCCCTCCTGCGGCAGAAGAACCCAGAGGCCCCTCTCCTGCCTTCCAGGGGTGACCCCTGCCTCCCCGGCCCTCTGCCCTTCCAGTGGGCAGCTGTGAATATTGAGGGGTTCCTCCAACTGGGACCCTGCCCCCAAGTTACGCCCCTCTCGCCCACCCACCCCCCAGGAGGCCTGCTGACCCCGGAAGTCTTCGTCTCCCCCGGCCGTTCTGACAGTGAGCTGATTTGGATCCTGCCGTGTGTGTCTTGCTTTGTCAACTGGACTTCAGTGTGCAAACGGGTCTTCTCCTCTGATCTGGGGGTACATTTTCGCTCTGTTCTCCACGGCCTTGCACAGGGTCTGGTACACAGCAGGTCTTTGTCCATTCTTTAGCAAACATTACTGAATTCCTACTCACTGCAGAGAGGAAGGAAGGAATGCAGAGAGGAAGGAAGCACTCTTTGGGCTCAATCAAGCCCCACAATTTATTTGTTGATTGAGTGATTTTAACTTGAGGCTCATTTAGGCAAAAAGAAAAAAAGAAAAAAAGCCCCCAAGTCTCTATTCCATTGGTTCACGTCCAGCCGCCGGGAGAGGCAACAGAAGGGTACCGAGTCTCTCCGACACCACAAAGAGATCTCGGACCCTACAAGACGATGGGGTGTCGGCTGGCACTGGTGGGGAGGAGGCGCGAGCTGCACCTGAGAGCTGGGCTGGGGTGCGCCGGTCTCTCGCTGTGGACCCAGCTGGCTCCCGGGAGGTGCTGAGTCCGAGCTCCGGAGCAGACAGGGCTGCTTCCGGGAGACAGGAGGACATGGGATTCAAGCTGTGGGCGAGCCCCTGCACCTCTCCGAGCCTTGATTTCCTCCTCATAAAAGGGGTTAAATTCTTCCCTTTCGGGGTGATGTGCGGCTTCCGTGAGGCGGTGTGCTCCTTGCCAGGACTTACCATGAGGACCACACAACAGGTCTTGCTCCTGGCTTTGTGGGCTGTGATCGAGGAACACTGAAAAGGCAGCTCTGGCCCCCTGGGAGGACACAGCGGTGGGCAGAGGCCACAGCCTCAGGGGCATCCTGAGGCCGAGCACAAGGCCTGCTGTGCCCCGACGGCCTTCAGAGCCACCGCTGGGCTTGCCGCCCAGGACGCTTGGCCACTTCACACCACATTCTGTAGCCTGGCCTCCCTGATCCACCGCCAGAGCAAATCAGGGCCCCTTGCTTTACCAGGAAATTGCCCTTGGATTGCAGGCAGTGTGTATGTATAGACGCTGGAGCCCTGATTGTAAAGGATGGAAAGGGCTCTGGATGCCTCAAATGGCCAGGCCAGGGCTACTTTGGAACATGGCACCCTTTGCTCCCCACAGCAGAGTGCGGTGGCCCTGTCCTCTGACACATCAGCTTGCAGTGACACCTTTCTCCTAAGTCCTGGGGCAACACAACAGGGCAGATACCTCAGAGACAAGAGCAACTGGTCACACGCAGCAAGAAACAGAAAGAAGGACCATATTGTGCAACGTGATTCCTGACCAGCTGTCACGTTTTGAAAAAAAAAGAAAGCAGCATGGATGTATGCATGCATTGTGTGTGCGCATGCTTATGCCTCGTCTGCGTGTGTACATCATGTGTGTGTGTATCATGTGTGTGCATCATAGGTGCATATGCATCATGCATGCATTTACTGTGTGCATATGTGTTGTGCATGCATGCATGCATATGCATTGTCTGTCTGCTTGTACATTATGTGTGTTCACTGTGTATACATACATGCATGGGGGTGCACATGTATGCACCATGTGTGTGCATTGTGTGATCACATGTGTGTGCACACACCATGTCTGTACATATGCATCATGTGTGTGCTTATACATACATGTGGGGTTGTATGGGTGCATTGTGTGTGTCATGCATTGTGTGTGTGTGTCTGCGCGTTTCTACGAGGAGAAAATGGGACTGGGAAGCAGAGACTGGGGTTCTAGGTTGTGATCTGCCAGGAACCCTCCACGATGCCTTGGGCACGTCAATTGATCTCTCTGGGCCCCACTGAAAATAAAGCCATTGGGAAAGGTAGTCTTGACGTTTCTGTTGCTCCATATGCATGGAATCATGCAGGTATGTGGGTGTTAGCAGATCTAATCGATCAGACAGACATGCAGGCACTTCATCACCTGCCTGGCGTCTGGGTCTGCAGTCCCCGTGCTTTCTGGCATGGCTGAGCCGTGAGCTTTTCCCAGCATTCCCCTAAGAGAGCATTTACATGTCTCTCACATATGGAAGGCTGGTTTTCAAAACACCAAAAGGGAAAGAAAGAAGAGAGGAGAGAAGGGGGAAAGAAGAGAGGAAAGGAAAGCTTTTTTGAGCATGTACTAGGTGCCGGGTCCTGCAAACAGAAGTTTCACGTCTCTTCCTTCGCTTAGTCCTCACGGCACCCGGAGAGAAAGCCTGGAACATCTCTCTGCCCAGGTCACAGCCCAAGGCCGTCCACAGGACAGAGGCCCCCCGAGTGCCAGTCCAGGAAAGAGAAGCAACCCCAAAGTCCATCAACAGGAAGCAGACAAACAGAACAACAGCCTCTCCCACACCCCGCGGGGCATTGTCCAACCATGGAAAGGAACAGAGGACTGAGGCACACGGGGCACGAACAGGCCTGAAAACATCCTGGTGAGGGGAAGACGCCAGCCTCGAGCGGCCACACATCACAGGATTCCATTCCAATGAAATTCCAGAATAGAGGATCTGCAGAGACGAGAAGCAGACCAGGGGCTGCTTAGGGCTGGGCCGGGAGGAAGAAGGGGATGGGGAAAGGTGTGGGTTCTTCTTGGTCTAAAGGTGACTGTGCTGATGCGGCGACGATGCCAAAGTCCACTGAATGGGGCCCTTTAAGTGGGGGAAGGTGCAGTATATGAATTATAGCTGAATAGGGCTGTTGAAAGGAAATCAAAGGTATTTAGGCCAAGTTCTAAAGGCATCTGGCCAACGCTACTTGCACACCTCCCACCTGACAGATTGATCTGTAGAAGGGATGAGCTGGCCACCGGCTGGGAACACGGGAACACTCCAGGAGCACACGGATAGGAGAGAGGGGACTTGGGGAAAAAAATAAAAATAAAAGAGGAGGGCACTAAGACCCAACTGTGTTGTCCCCACAACCCTTTAGAAAGCCTACATTTAGCCCTCAGATTATCCAAAGCACCAGCCCATGCCAATTGCATGAACTTAACGAGTCCCTTCATTCCTTTGGTCCTCAGTTTCCCCAAGAAATTCACAAACGTGTCTTGAGCCCAGGCTCTGCTAGGAGCATGACCATAGGGGCTTTGTCCCCGAGGGTCCCACAGTCTCCTCGGGCAGACAGCGATGGAAGCAGGCCAGCCCCACTCATTCTGAATGGCTGTCCAGCCAGGGGCCACCAAGCTCCGTGCGATTGCGAGCAGTCAGTACCCCACAAGCTGAACCTCACCTGGCGGCAAGGAGCACGACAGCACCGCGAGAGCAGGCAGGGAAGCCGGGGCCCGAGCCCAGCTGGTGTCTCCCTCCCCTTCCACTGGAACATCCCACCCTGGCCAGCCTCCAGGCTCACTGGCCCCGAACTGCCTTCTCCGACCCTGTGCTTGAGGCCTTGGCCCCACTTCCCCGGGTGCCCCCTATGAGGCCCAGCTCGGCTGCTCTAGGAGCAGGCTCCGGCCCCCTCCGCACCCACACATGGTCACAGCCTCGCAAAAGGACCCACTGTTCAGACTCAGACTGGGCTCCCGTGCTCTGACCTTGCCCACCCTGGCCTGGACCCCCCACATTCCCTCCCTGCTCTTCTCACTGCAGCCCCACCCCACCCCCAGGATGTCAGCAACCTCTGTCATCTGCCATACTGCTCCACTTGGGCCGCCGCCTGAGATCAGGCCCCTCCTGTCAGCCCTTCCCCACTCCCTGCTCCTCCCAGACTCCTGCCCAGGGCCTCTGGGCAAACGCTGAGTGGCATCGGCTGCGCCCAGCCCTGCTGCAACAATCTTGCAGGGACTAATTCATTTAGACGTCACAAGAATCCGGGAAGAGGCACCGTAATTACCCACATTCTGCACATCGGAAAACCGAAGCACAGAGAGGTTAGGGGACTTGTCCAAGCTGGCACAGCAGTCAGTGGCAGAAGGAGGTTCAGTCCCAGGGAGTTTGGCTCCTGCTGTTTACCACTGCCCTTTGTCACCTCACAAGACTGAGGAACTCATCAGCACAGCATCACCCCAGACTGCCACTCACCCACACACAAGCGACACACACAACACACCCACGCACACCCCCACACACACCCCACACGCAAAATACAACTGACACCCTCCACGCACACACAAAATGCACTCGCTCACATGCACGCTGAGAGCTTCTACAGCCTTACCTTCGTGCTCGGGCTTCTTAAAGATCCAGTTAATTTGCCTCCTCCAGGAAGCCTTCCCTGACCACCCCGTCAGTGCTCCTTGCACACCTTTTTCAGCACTTGTTATCCCTCCCAAGCACCTGTCACTCAAGACCTTGTGCTACCCACAAATGCATCGTGAGCTGCTGCAGGAGGCGTCAGTCTTGCCCACTTGGATTCAACTCATAGAGCCAAACGGACTGGTCTGCAAGTTATGGGAGCAACATCAGCACAAAAAGCAAAAACGCATGAAGAGGTGAGGCCATCTCCATCAGGCACTCTATTTCCATTCTCACTCTAACTAGTTCCCCAAAGAAAAACGACGAGAGGATTTCAGCTGGTGCCTTTCCCTTTTTCCCTTTTGTTCCTAGAAAGGCTGCGTTCTGGAAACACACACTGTCTGTCAATTTGTTTATCTACTCCTTCCTGTCAATAAATGCATTGGGCCATTTTTAATTATTTAGAGCATAAGTTTACCTTTCCTTTGTGAGTAGTCAATAAGAAAATGGTGCCTAAATTTTAAAAAACCCATCTCCTAACTTTCGGATTTTATGATCTCGTTTAAGGCTGAGCAGTGGCGAGCTGCATCGAGCTGGCTTTGAGGCAAAGAGAACATGGAGCTGCCCTTTTGAATCTGGAGCCCTTTCTGCAGGGGACCCAGGATGGCGTGTTCCAGGCAGAGACCTTGCGATGTCTGCGGGGGACCAGGTCCCCTAAGAAAAGGAAACCCCTCAGGCACCCAGGCGATCATATTGCCAGGTAACATTCCCAGTCAGGGGATGCCAGGAAAATCCACGGAGGAGATGCCAAGGCCACCTGCCTCCCTCTCCAGCAGGACTCCAATCTACACTGTTCTAAAAACTTGAGTATCTCGCAAAAGCTTGGAAAGTTCTAGCTAAAGCAGTTTTCTGACTTCCCTAAATAATGCTTTATGGATGGACAGCCTGGCTCCGGAAAATCCTCAGTGACAGTTCACCTAAGTCCTTGGAGCTATGATTTTGTTCCTTTCCTCTCAGCCCACAGACACAAAGGACGCCCCGCCCCCTGCCCCGGGAGCCACCCACCCGTGTCCTGGAATGTGCAGTGAGCAGCTGGGGCCAGCCCTCTCCAGGTGAGATGGCCCTCACGCACTGAACTTGGCCTCCTCCAGTGGATACCTCTGCCCTCATATTAATTTCCTAGCCCAGGTTTTGAACTCGGTGAAGAATGCAAAAAATGCCTCCCCTTGTTTAGGGTCTTGCCACATGGGTCTCTTGTGATTTCACCCTCAGCGTTGGGCACACACAGGCCCTCTCCTTAAGAAGACGCTCTGTTTCCTAATTTGGCTTCACCATGCTTAATTCGTGATCTCCTAAGACTCAAGAAGCTCCACCATTGCTATTAAGTGTCGATGAAAGTTGCATTAGGATAATATATTCTGTTCTAGAAGCTCCAGGTAAAGTGCACTGACAATTATACATATTATTCCTGTACTTAAGACATAGGCGTTCAGAAACTGTCACAATAAAGAGGGGGGAGGTGAAGCTATTTTCTGTTTCTAATTAATCTATTAAATACTCTCCTCGTCTCCATCTCTCTCCCCCACTTCTGCAGACATGGGGATGTACGTTGAGTTTTCTTCCATTAAGTCAGGGCACTTGGAGACATCATTCTAGCTTCTCTCTTGCAGGTATAATTTTCCGTAATCACTGCGGAAAATGAGGGCTCCTTTCCTGCAGCCGGGGAGCAGGCCAACACCATTTGCATCTGCACTGGTTCCTCGGAGGCCCGATGACAGCGGTGGCTGCCGGGGGGTGTCCTTAGCGAGCCAGACCCCAAAAAGCACAGCATTTGGTCCCCCCCTTCCTCCCAGGCCCCGGACGAGTGCAAACACCCACGGTGCAGCCACAGTCAGGTACATCAAAACGGACAACCTGGGTGCTGCAGGTGTGGTCCATGGGGGGAAGCCAGGGTGCGGAGCGGCCAGAGCACGTCACAGGAGGGGGTCAGCCGCTGAAGGACCCGGGCTGCTCCCCCGGAGACGAGAACCCTGAGGCCGACTGCGGGCCACGCCCGGGGCCGTCACGCGGGAGAGAGCGTCGTCCACCGCTGTGTGGTCTCAGGGGAGGACGAGAAGCCGTGAGCAGAAGCCAGAGGACACGATCCCAGCGCAACACTGCGCAGGCTTCCCACAGCTGGGCAAAGGCGCGAGGGCTGCTCGCTCTCCTGAGCTGCCCCCAGGGCAGGCGCGTGCCACCCACTTCACCCTCAGCAGACCTCGGCGAGGCGAGCGGGACTGTCCACCCTCGCCGCGTGGAAACCCGAGGCTGGGAGCGGGTGCAGGGCCTGTCCACGGTGGCGGGCCACACGGCGAGAGGGCCGAGCTTTGCATCCACACCCACCTGAGTCCACCGGCCACGTGGCCCTGCCGTGGGAGGCGAGCCGGGAACGCACGGAGATGCAGAGGCTGTCCGTGAGGGGCGGGCACAGGGCCCCGCGGCCTCGGCGACCCTCCCTGCCCTGACACTCGGCCCCTCGAGTGCTACCCGCAGGGAGGAGCAGCCAGAAAGCCGGGGTGCTCTTCTCCTCTCGACTGGAATCACAATGACAGCACCCCTGCCTGCCACGGGCTGGGCAAGATGGGGACGTCCTCGCATGGGCCCCCCAGCCTCAGAGAGGACAGTGACCATCAGAGCCACACAAGGCTGGGCACTGGCGGAACAGCTTCAAATCTACCTGAATTCTCATTCCCCTCCCCGTCTCCTGCCACAGAAGTGCCCGTTTACACCACAGAAGGCTGTGGCGTGTGCCGGGTAAGGGCTCGGGCCGTCGAGGAAAAGCTGTGTTCTAATGCCAGCCACACCACTGCCAGCAGAGTGGCCACTCTGTGCCTCGGTTTCTCCATCTGAAAAATGGAGAGAACAGTCGCACCTCATCGCCCTGCTGTAAGGATTCACCGAGAGCATTTAGACGCTTTCCTGGCAACATGGAAGCCTCTGCAAGTGTGCAAAACTATAGCTCAGTTTTAGCTGGTAGATTCTAACTGCTCTGGGGTAACTGTGGAGATTGTCGGGCCAGGCTCCCTGACTGCCCGTTTGCCCTCCAGGGCTGACCACGATTGGTCCCTTCTCTCTAAAGTTAGACCCCGGAGGCCCTTCACCCCTTGGCTCCCAACACCCTGCAGAACAGGGAAAATCTTCTTGGCGATTTGGGGGCCTGCAGCTTGCCCTGCTGGGGCTTCCTTGGTGCTCGGGAGCCATCCAACAGGCACATAAAAGGCAGACGGCCACGCTGGGAGCAGGGGAGAAGCTCAGAACCTTGCGGAAACTCTTACTGAAACCATGGGTGACCGGGCATTCTCAGAAGTGGGGTTCCTGCGGGAGGGAAGCAGGACAGCACTCACCGGCTTGGCGCCAGGTGAGAGAGCCAGATCTGCTGCCCAGTTTGGTTGAGGTATCTTCCCAGCAGAAAGGAAATGATGAGCTACAGAGACAAATTCATTCATTAAAAAAGCTAAGCAGCTGAGCGCCTCTCTATTTTTGCAGAATCTTGGACAGACTTTGCAGCAGATGAGAGGGGAAAGGACAAGCTCAGGGCCTTCAATCCCCGTCGTGGGAAGGAAGAAGCAAATGCTTGCGGAGCCCGCTGGGTGCAGGGCATTCTGCACACATTTCCTCGTAGGGTCCTTGAAGTGGAGCTGAGGCTGCAGAAGCACTGATCCGTCAGTCAAGCTATTGTCTCTAGGTCACCCACGTAATGACTGGAGGGACTAGAATTTGAATCTAGACCTGCTCAGCTCCAAACCCCACCCACATCTCCCTGTAGAAGGCCTAGAGCTCCCCACTCCGCTGTGTTCTCCCACAGAAGCTCCTTGTTAGCAAGAGGCCTGTCCTGGGCAGCCGAAGGCTCGCCCTCACCCACGTCGCACTTCCAGCTCAGACGTGCTGGCACATGCCTTCCTACGCACCGCCGTGGCACTCGGGCTTCCCGCGTTTGCGGGCTCCAGGAGGAGCCCAGAGCCCCCCGGGCTGCCGGCATCGGAGGGGAAAGAGCTGTAGGCAGTCGCCAGTACCCCAACGGGCAGCGCCAACCGACTCGCCAAGCCAGGGGGGCTCTGCGGGGCCCAGGCGGCCAGCAGCTGTGCCCGGGAACGCCAGCACCACTCTCTGTCCCGACAGGAATAAAGCCAGGCCTGTGCTGTAATCCCTGCTCTGCAGAAGCCGATCATTCCTCCTCATTACTAGGCCAAGAAAGCCTCTCCAGGCCCCTTTTACCTCCTTACAAACAAAATAAAACAAATCCTTCCTATGGATTTCATTTGCCATTTAATGCAACCTAACAATTTCCAATTGGAACCATATTTGGGTTGGTATTGACTTATTAATAACACATCCATTTTCCACGTAATAAAGCCTGCGCATGAACGGATGACTTTGACCGAAATGCATTAGGTAGCATTAAAGATTAAATAAACACTGTTTCTATGAATAACGATTAATGTCGTCTATTTGTCAGTCTATTGAAAACTGATCTCCGTGTGCTTCAAGCTGGGGCTCCACGGGGGGCATTTTAAACATATTATGAGTGATGCCTGTGCATTAGGACAGGGAATGGTTTCCAGCAGATCAGCAGAGCTCGTTACAATTTTAGTATATTTACAATAGTTAGTTACAATATTCAGTACATTCTAGTTAATCTGCACGAATTGTTCCAGCCTCGATGGTTGCAAACTGAAACACGACCCTGACTCAGAAAAGCAACATGGAAAGGGCTTAAAGAAAAGGGGAAGCTCGTTCTCTCCTCCTCCCCTGGGCACAGGGGCCTGTTGTGTGTTTTCTGTGCTGTTTCTCCTCCTGGGCTGTGGACGGAGCCCCACGCTGGTGCTCAGAAGCCCCCCATGCTCAGGAATGGGCTCCATGCACCTGTGCTCCCCAGGCCAGCCCTGCTTTCCCGACGCCCTCGCAGCCTTCCAAGCGCCATGACTTCACTGGAGGTAAATTCTATGAGGGCAGACGGGGTCCTTGCTGGGCCGAGCCCATTGTCTGACATCCCAGAAAGGTCTGCAGAAAGAAGGGCCAGACTTTCAGAAAATGGGGCCAAGGTGAGGAATCAGCGTTCCCCGGCAGGCTCACCTTCCACAATCCAGCAGTAACGACCACAGGAGCTACACGTTGTCATGATAATGGCAATAATTACTATTTACTGCACACCTACCACATGCAGGCACCATGTCTGTTTGTCTCGCCCCGCCTCACGGCGGTCACCATGGCCCACACTGGGCTTGTGTCACGTGTGATAATTGGCATTGTCCCCACAGTCCCTGTGAGATGCTCTGGTGCTTTCACAGGCTCTCATTCTGGTCCTCACTGTGAAGCTGTTGGCTGAGTTCTTCTCTCCCATCTCACAGACAGGTGAAAGGCTGATCGTGTCCTCCCAGCCCATCCTTCATCTTGCTGCCCTCTCTTGCTCCCTCCCTGTCCCACAGGTGCTCCCTCATCCCTCCTCCAGGGTCCCAGCTGCCATCTCCATCCCTGTCCATTCTGCCTCACCTTTCTCATGTTCTGCTTCTTCTGGAACAGGTGGAGGGGTCTTCAGGAGAGGCAGGCCATGCTTGGGGAGCACAGGTGAGGGGGAGCACAGGTAAGGAGCACCGCAGGCCGTGGGGTTTGGGAAGGAGCCACCTCAGGCTGGTGGTCAGTTAGAGAGCAGGAAAGGCACTTTAGGTTGGGGGACCGGACAAGCCTGAGCAGAGGTGCAGCAGGGTGGAAGGTCTCAGGGTGCTCTGGGGATGCTGGTTGAAAGGGGGAGAGCTTTGGGTGGGTGCACCGTGAGGCCTTAAACGCAAGGCCACGAGGATCGCCATCAGGCTACTGACTGTGTAGAGCCATGTCTGACAAGCACGGAGCATTTGAAATGTCACTAATGAGATCTTCTGGCCAAGTTTTTAAAGAGCCAGCTGGCTGGTGTGGGACACATCTACCCTCACTTCTTAGCCTGCCGGGTTTGGCGAGAGCATCAGCCGTGAACCAGCCCAACCCCTGAATTTCAGGGAGGAGGAAACTGATGCAGAGGGAAGTCAGTATTTCTGGGGTACCTCTGCAAGGTGGTCCCCAATTGTTGAGGTCAGCTTTCTGCCTTAAGAAAGCTGCTTCCATCTCCTGCTGCCATCCCTTCCATTTGCCTCCGTCCCCTCTCCAGCTGGGCCCCAGGGCAGTGAGCTGTGTTCTGTCCTCCCACAGCCCTCCCCTGCAGTGCGGGACCACCTGGCACATGGTGGGATGGGGGTGCCTAAAACTCTGACAATCGGCGGATTGTTGGTGACAGTTGTGCAGACAGCTGTCCTAGAGTTCCCCGTGCCACATGCCCAGGGAAAGTGTGGCCGTAAGCCTGCCCCAGGCGGGCCCGGAGAATCACCTGCTCCCTCCATCTCTGGATGGGCCCTGCGTCCTTACCCAGGGCTGGAGTGGAACCCCAAAATCTCCTCACTGTACTCTGAAAGCTGCCATTTAGTGGTCCCGTGACGGAGCAGTGCGTCACGTGCGTGGGTGGTGTAACCATCTCCACTCCAGGTCAAGACCAGCTAAGATCAGAAACGTGAGGGTCAGCGCCAAGATCCAAACACGGGAACTGCTGGTTCTGCAGCTCAGGTGCTCCCAGGCCCCCTGAGGCTGCCTCCCCCTCTTCAGGCCATGGCTGAATCCAGGACCCGGCTCTTCCAAAGACACCATTCATTCCTGGGTTCAACCCACCACACGGGGTGCCAACACCACAGAGGCTAAAAGTGAGTAACATAGAGACCCCAGCTTGGAGCACCGGCAGGGCAGTGAAGAGACTAACAACCGATTACGGTGTCCACCGTGGGCCACAGGCTGTGATCTTATTCTGATTTCCTTAACAACCTCGGACTGTCATTATTGTCGTGCTCATTTGATAGGTGAGAAAACTGAGGCACAAAGTGTTAGCCTAAGTGGTCCGTGGTTGCATAGTTCATAGACAAAAAGGATAGCATTGAAAACTGTGGCCATTTCCTTTCCACTACAGAACAAGGCAGAGGGCCCGGTAGAGGCAACCTATGCCCGAGCAACTAAACACCTGGGAGGACGTGTGTCGTCCTTAAGAAAGAAAGATGGCACCAGATCTCCTGAGTAAGCAGCATCTAAGTGGGATCTGAAGGCTGGGTGACATTTCCACGGTGTGGCGCGGAGCACCTGAGTGGGTTTGCATGGAGCACGGTGAGAGCCCAGCCTGACTGCAGGGCAAGCAGAGGGGCAGGAGGACCCCTGGGAGGAGGCTGCTGACATTTGTTTCTCACCCTTTCAAGAACAGCCCCCTGGGGAGCACCTTCTTCTCTTCATTTTCACATACAACTGGCATCAAAGAGGCTAGGAACTCACCCAGAGCACACCCAGCTGGTTGCCAAACTCAGGCACCTTCTGTCGTCCCGTCCCTCTCCCAAGGTGGCGC
>PVKY010003635.1:0-14915 GCA_004027775.1 Bradypus variegatus
CTACGTGGGCTTCTTTTAGAACGTCAGCAGCACTTCCCGCATGAAGGCTTTATTCTCACAAGGCACTTACAGTATTCACCTATCATGTCACCTGCTGGCTGCCAGCACAGGCTTAGCATCGTCATCAATTCAACAGAGCCCAACACAAAAGAGTTCCCTGGTTCCTTTCTCAATGTCTGCCCTGGGCGGAAATATCCAGCTTCTAGAGGCCTAGCTTTACAGCTCAAGAGTCCCGTTGACCAGTACTTTCACTGTGCCATGTACTTTATACATATTTTATCCTCAAAACCACCTATGAGCTGTTAGCCTCGTTTTTTACAAGACAAAGGCTCAGAGAGGCTTAGCAACTTGCCCAAGCCGTAAGGTTAGTAAATGCTGGAGCCAGGATTTTCAACTAGGACGCCGCACCCTGTAGCCTGTTTCTTCCCATCACCCTACACTGATCCTAGAAAACACCACCTTGCCCTCCTCCCAGCAGGTCTCTTCCTTGAGCGAGGACCCTTCCCCCGCCCAGCCCCAATTCCTGGACTGCATTTCACTATCTTCAGCATCTCATGGACTTTGCACCAGCTCTGTTTCAACTTCCCAGTAAGTCTGTCTCAGCAGATGCCTCTAAATGGCACCCTCCATGATCTGCAAACATAACAAGGACATCAAAACAAAGCTATCAGTTGGGTTCCTAACTTTAGCAGCCAGTCCCAACTCTTTTGTTTGATTCTCAGACAGCTTATTGACTAGGTGACGGGGTCAGAAGTTTTCTTTTCACCTAGCCTCTCCCAGATCTCTGCACCCTACTTGAAAAAGCAGATTCGGGGCAGGTAGAAAAAGAGCCCGCCGATTTAAGAGTTCAGATTTATATACTTGTAGTAAGCACAAATTACTCACCAGCCAACAGCTTGTGGGGGTGGGAGAGTAAAAAAGAAGGGAACTAAAAAAGCAAAGATTACCTACCCCCTTTCCCCACCCTCATATTAACACAGGCACAGCGACCCACTCAGTTTAAGGTTCTCAGAGACTTTACATGTCCACATGAAGGGGCAGAAAAGTAGGGGAGGGCAGGAAGCTGATAAAACTGTGTGATAAATGCAGCTGCTGGGTTTTACAAGATACCTGCTTTCTCCCATCAGGTGCTTCACACATCTCCACACCGATCTGAAAGAGGGTCCTGTCCCCCACACCCGGCCCCTCCTCCCCAACACACCAACCCTCACCCTGACCCCAACAGTTTATCTTTGCATATTGGAAAAACTGGCATTTATCAAGTAATCTACTCCTCATAGATTGTTAAACAGACCACAGGGGTTATCAGTGGAGCTGATATAGGAAGATAAACAGCAACCTCTTATGCAAATAGCACTAAGAATGCAGGGCTGACCCAGGACAAAAGCGGAATTTAGGTGGAACATGAATCTTAACACTTTTCCTCGGTTGCATCCCTGGGAACCTGCAGGGGCTTGGAGAAGATTCTCAGGGAGAATTCTCCCTTCCTTTCCTTGCAGGTGTGTCTGTAGATCTGCCCTGCTTTGTAAAGAAGTGCAGCAGCTTCGTGTCTCACTAGTACAATCGTTTTCGGGGCCACAACTTCTCCTCCCAACAGCCATTTCATATTTCCAGGATTTCAGCCCCACTGAAATGCCCTTTGTTCACATTTAGGAGGTTTAGGACCGACTGAGAGGGAAAGAAGGGTACTCTCCAAGGTGGGAGTGGGGTCAGAGGGTGGGAGGAAAACAAAATCCACAGAAGATCAGGAATTCTGGGTTCTCCAACACAATCCATGTAACTGAGAGACTAAGTCTGCTCCTGGGGCTTGTGCTTCTGCCTTTTCAGGGAAAAGAAGCTGACAGCAGCCTGGGGTCTAGGTGGCATCTTTTGAAGTCCTTCTTATTATTTTAAGGACAAACTCACATCAAGAACCAAGGTGTGAGTGGTTGCAAGTGACAAAAGAATTGCACTCATATGGACAGAGCAAGCTGCTTCTCACACCAGGCTGCAGGCTGGGGAGGGGGAGCCTGGGAGCAGAAAGACAGAATCCAGGGCTGCCCAGAAGGAAAGACTGAATGGAAGAGGCTAATTTACACAGGAAGTAAGCACTTACCAGACCCTTCATCCCAACACAAAAAACCCTCTGCCATATCTGGAAGCAATTACATCCAGTTAACATGATCAGCTTGCCACTAAAATTAACTGCAAACAGAAATATTTTTCACTTTTGCAACAAGAGATGCCAGGTTTGGCCTCTTCTCCCCCCACCCATTGAATCTGGATACTGGGGAATATTTAGCAGCTACTCAGCTCAAAACACAAAAACCACTCTTGTAGCTGTCAGGACACAAAAAGTAAAATAGTGGATAATTATGAAGGGGGGAGGTGGCAAAGAAAACCATTGTGTTAGAAACTGAGAAGGGGCCAGGCACATGGCATCTGACTGCACTGCTTACATGTCCAGCCCTGGTTTTCCACGCTGAACTTCAAGGAAAGAAAAATGTTTTTGGAGCCACTTGACTTAGCACCCACTTTGCATCATATTTAAGTACCATCTTTATTCCTTCTGCCAATGGGCGCATGGGGGGCAGACTGTAGGAAGGTGGATCTGCAAATGTTAGTGGATCCCTATTTTAGCAAAGCATTTGGGGGACAACTGTCAAGATTTAACTTTTGCATTGAACATTCCCCATCCTCACTCTACAAACATCTTCAAAGCAGCTTTCACCTGCTCTAAGAAGGGCAAGAGCTGCTTTTTATTTAAGACGTGCACAGTTTTTCACAGAGAGGATGAAAAGCAGGCTAGCAGGAGTTAAGAACTTGCCTCTCCTGAGTGTGTCATCTGAACTAAGCCAGTGTCCAGCTACCTCTACTTACTGACCACTTACTCTTGTCCTTTCTCTTTGCATGGCAGCCCCACAGCGGATAAGAATTTACTTTTAATTTTCCTCGAACTGCCGTCAATGATGTCAGTCATAAATGCCAGAGACAGACCGACAAATTTGTTTTAAGGTTCCTAAAGGAGGTGTCATCTCCAACCCCTCCCCCACCACCCTTTCTCTTCTGGGTGAGACTCGGGCAAGCTTCCCCGAAAGTGCGGTTCATTCCTTTGTCACCAGGGTCCTTTAAAACAGCAGCGGCAGTGAAGGCAGTGAAGGCAGGACATCCATTTGCCAGACAACCCACAAACAACTTTTTCTCAAAAAGAGTCAGGCAAAAGTTTCCCCCCAAGAATGAGGTCAAATACTGCTGTTCTCTCAAAAATCACATTTAGAAACATTTCTCGCCTCGGGGGGGAAAAGAGAGATACGATTTAAAAGGTACGACTTAAGTACCCTGCCTTTGTAAAGATTTGAGGCTATAATGGGGGAAAAAAGCACGGTCTCGATATATTTAAAAGGGAATAAGTGCTATGCCATCCTTTTTTAAAGCTTACTTTTACAATGAGACAAAATTAAAGACGCACACATGTCCTTTAAAATACCATAAGGTGAGGACATGCACTGTGCTACATATTTTAAAGGCTTCATCCTACTTGTTAACAGTATGGCAGCACCAGGAAGTAAATATTATTGATTTCAACTCACTGGTAAAGCACTAAGTGGAGAGATCACGGAGCTCCTAGAGTCAGAAGATGAATAGTCTGGACCACAATGCTCTCCTGCTACCCAGGGTTCTCCAGACAATGATGCAGCTGGATACAGAAAATCTAGAAGCTACGAGCATGCAAAGAAAGAAAATACCACTGTGGGAAAGAGTTTGGCAATTTCTCAGAAGGTTAAACATAGAATCACCATACGACCCGGTAACCCCACTTCCAGATATATACCCAAAAAGAACTGAAAGCAGATACTCGAACAGATACTTTGCACACCGATGTTCACAGAAGCATTATTCACAACTGCCAAAGGATATAAGCAACCCAAACACTGATAAAAGGATAAACAAAATGTAGTACATCCAAACAACGGAATATTACTCAGCCATAAAAAAGAATGAGTCCTGATACATGCAACAACATAGATGAAGCTTGAGGACACTATGCTGAGTGAAATAAGCCAGACACTAAAGGACAAATACTATATAGTCTCACTGATATGCAATACCTAGAATAAATAAATTCAGAGACCAGTTACAAGGGGTCAGGGGTAAGGAGGATGGGGAATTATTGCTTAATGGGTGCAGAGTTTCTCTTTGGAGTGATGAAAAAATTTTGGTAATGGAC
The DNA here is from genome assembly GCA_004027775.1 of Bradypus variegatus. NCBI lineage: Eukaryota > Metazoa > Chordata > Mammalia > Pilosa > Bradypodidae > Bradypus > Bradypus variegatus. The sequence continues at coordinate 4,208 of PVKY010003635.1, forward strand.
GGTGGCAATGGCAGCACAACACACTGACTGGCACTGAATGGTGCGAATGAAAGTGGTTAATGGGAATTGTCGTGTTGTATAAATGTTACCATGATCAAAATTTTTAAAGGAAGAAAAAAAAAGGAACGTCCCCTAAAACCCCACCACCCGGGGCCACCACTGTTGGCTTGCGTGGTGCCTCCTTCCCCGTCACTCTACACACACCTCCAGGCACACACCCACCCTGCTCTGTGTCGAGGCCGCCGCCAGGCATGGAAACGGTTAAGACCCCTCACTGCATAAATCAAAACTTCAAGGCTGCAGCATACCACAGTGATCCCCACTTCACCTGTGACGAGAACCAGAGGGCGGCTGAAAGCCCGGGCATCCTGCGCGGGTGCGCCCGGCCCGCACAGGTTAGGCCGCCAGGGTCAGGGCCGCGGACCTTCAGCGGCAACATTCATTTCCTGAACAGGACAAGTTCTCCTGACCATAAAGCTAATAGGGACTTCCTCACAGGGCGCACTCTGGCTGACAGGGCTACTTGTCACTGGCCACGCAGGAGGAGAGCACTGGTTCCCATTAGTGGGTTATGATGCCAGGTGCTACTAATAAGGTACATCGGCAAGAAACAAGAGCCCGCTAAGTTGTCTCTCCAACTCTGGAAGTAATCAGGTCTGGGCTTTGGGGGAGGGGAGGGGCCTTCTTGAAAGAGAGGGGGCAGGGAGAGAGGGGGCTTAGCCACAGTAGGCCCCCGCAGCACCGAACCCGTTGGACGGCTTAAATAAATAGGTTTCAAACAATCCCCTCGCATTTCCCCCAGCTACCAGAAAAGAGCCCCCCGAATTAACACTAATAACGTCTGCCCAGCACTCCAGGCCTGATGGGCCGTCACCACCCAGTCACATCTGCTTCTCACTAGGGCAGGGAGAGTGGTGTCAACGGGCCTAAGGCACTGAGACCAAGGCGTGCAGCTAATCCACTTTAGAGACCCCCACAGGGCCAGGGTGACAGGGACTCAGCCGCTCCCAGCCTCCGGCCCCGCTCAAAGGCTGCACATGCAGGCCGTGCCAGGCTGGGGGTCAAAGAGAAGCGGGAGGTAGGGAGGAGGCCTCGCGTGGAAGTCCCCATTGCATGCTCTGTGTTTCAAGTTATCTCATTTAATTGTTTAAAGCCACACTGAGAGAGGGGCCCTTTCAATGAAGAGGATCCGCACAGCTCAGAGGGGTTTAGTCACTGGCCCAAATTCATAATGCGTAAGGAGTTTATAGCATGCAGATCCAAAGCCGGGTCTATCCGGCTTCAGCATTTGTGCTCTTGCTCTACGTTACACACCCCGCCTCCCCTAAAGGCAATGGTTTGGTGGCATTTGTCTCACTGTGAGCATGCCTGGTGGTGGTGGTTTGTGTGCATGTATGTCTTTATTTATTATTTTCGGGGGATCTAAATGGCCCTAAGAGAAAGAGAACTCCAAAAAGCATTCCCAACCAGCCCGGAATTTCTCCCCTTCATCAAAATTCCTACCATGGAGTCTTTTCATGACTTCCATCAGTAATACCCCACTGCTTCAGGAAGTTCTTTCTCATATCTAACTTTGGTTCTTCTTACTGCATTGCTAAACACAATCTGTTCATACTGAGGAATATCAGATCTTGAGGACAGGGTCGAAAGTGAATGATCAATGGAGAATTCAGCAGGTTTTTGCCAGTTTTCAATCAACATTTCCACACAAACAGAAACATACCAGATACTCTCCTTGCAGTTGCAGAGATAAGCCTCACGTAGGCAAAACCCAACCACAGTTTCTCCAGACTGAGCCAGCATAATAAGGACACTGGGGCTTTTAAGGGGAAATGGTAGAAAGGGGAATTTCTGATTATGCTGGCAAGAAATTAACAGCATGGAATTTTTATTTTTGTAAATGGGTTTCTCTTCCTCTCTCTTTTCCTATTTTTTTACGTTTTGAATCAGCATAAAAGAACTATATCACTTAAAAGCTGGTCTCTCTCTGGGCCAGTACGAGAGGATGTGGCCTTAGACCCATGTGACCTCAGCCCCCAAGGACCTGAACCCTCTGCAGTAAGCGACACTCTCAACTTCTTCCTCCTCTCCCAACAGGGGAGGAAACACCCAGGCCAGAGCTGGCTAAACAGCACCAGGCTACATGATGTAGGGAACAGGGTGCTGGTGCTTCCTGCACTCCTTCCTTTCTGATTCTATTAGCCACGTAAGAGCCAAGCAGGAATACTGTGGTGTCTTGGAAAGAACAGTGAGCATGGTGCCAGAAGACCTGGGCACAAACTCTGGCATCATCCTTGACCGCTTTACCGTGGATAACTCAACTAACCTCTCGGTCTTCCCGGCCCCTATCACTGAATGTGAAACTAATACAGACCTCATAGGTCGGCCAGGGGGTCTAAAGAGATGCTGGCGACCATGAACATTCTTATTCTTAGCACAGAACCCAACACGTATTAAGGACTCAAAACAGTGTTTGCTGAGTCCACTCTTAGAAGCATCCTGCACCAGGGGAGGTGGGGGAGCAGGAAATGAAGGACCCCCGGTAGGCCCAACACCCTCAGCCCAGCCGCAATTCTCCTTTCAGTATGGTGGTGTGTGTGCTGCTCGCCTCCCCGGCCACAGTGATTTGCACGCCTGGCCATTTGCACACGCAGCAGGACCCCGCATTGATGAGCTGCCTGGGCATCTGGAGCTGATGACAGTGGAGTGCTGCCCAGCTAAATTTAAACAAGAACTGGAATGACTCACCAGGCCTCGGGTCAATGGGACAAAGAGTACTCTGGCCACCATGGTGTAAGAGATCAGCTTCTGAAGGAAGATGCAGGGGCGCACTGACAATCAGCCCCAAACACATGGCACACGCACGAAGCAGTGCTTTTTACCATACTGTATGAATCAACTCCCTGTGCTGAGAACAGCCTCTGGGGGAGAGCAGGATTTGACCAATACATTTTGCCCTGCACTGCCAGCATGCCCCACTTCACAACAGTAACAATAAAAATACAAAAGCAAACACATATGGAACCCTTACTTTGTGCCGCCATTCCCCGTACTTTATAGATATTTACTGATTTATTCTGTATAACAACCCTGTGTGTACATTCTGTTATAATCCCCATGTTACAAAACAGGAAAGAGGCACAGAGAGATTAGGTAATGTAAGCTTGGCCACACAGTTGGTTTGTGGTGAAGCCAGGATTCTGACCAAATTGGTCTAATTTGTTCAAAATGGACATTTACTATGTGTAAAATGTGTATGGAGGGGAGGGGTCCCCTTGTAGATGTATCTTTCTACCAAAATAACTGCCATAGAGTCAGGGCATTTCCATAGCACAGTCAAAATAGAACTTGGCTAAGAAAAACTTTAGTGGTCACAGAAAATTCAGGAATGTGCAATGGGCAAAGTGAGGGCCACCTGTGTTCTTATACTTAAGAGGACTCTTAAGTCTTACACTTGGGCTTTTAGTTGGACTTGTTTTAAAGTCATTAATTAAAAAAAAATTAAAGTGATTGGAAATGTTTTCCTCCCAAATTAGCAAGAAGTCAAAGAGCTGTGAGTGGAGTTTGATTTTAACAGTTTAGGATAATCACTATTTTAAAGACTCATAAATACTTTTTGTAGAACAAGCAGGAGGAAAAAGTGTTGCTGAACTGTAGCTCCCTCCCACCCCAGCAATTAGCAGCTCCATCCAATAGTGACAGTAAGTTAAAATGGGACTTCTTATTGAGATAAAAGAAAAGGCAACTTTCCTCCATTGGAAATAAAATAAAGAAGTCATCTTCAAAAGATCCAAGAGTTCGGTCTAGATCCCAGAAGGCTCAGTGACCCTACACAGGTTAAAGAAAACAATGTCAGAGTAGACAAATCGAATCAATCTGACCCCCTATTTAGCTGACTGAACTGCCAATCCAAATTCCAGAATAAGCAAGATTCAGTCAGCCAAGAGGACTTCAGGAGGATATAAGTGGGTGCACAAGGGGCAAAAGTTTTTTTTTAAGAGCGCATCAAAATCTGAAAACCAGCTCATCCAACCACCTAGTTTTACAAATGAATAAATTAAAGCTTGGGGATTAAAAAAAAAAGGATCAACAATGTTGAGACAGAGCAAAAAGATGGAGAGTTGGGCCTCGAGCCCAGGTCTCCGCAACAGCTGGGAGCAATACCACAAAACCTTCTGCCATCTTCATAACTGCACAAAACCAACAATGTCTCCAAACGACTAGGAGACTTCCAGGAGCCCAGGAGGCTATGAACTTAAGTCAGTCATTACCCCAAAAGGGATCCTTCCTGGAAACAGAAATGGATTCAAAAAGGATTTGGGCAAATCTGTGAATGACAAGGCAACCATAAATAGCTCCTAAGAAAAGCTGGAATATACCTGACCTTTCAGACTGACGTCAAGGAAGATGGCTGGAGCCTCCAACAGTGGTATCTCTGGATGCTACTGGCAACCAAAGACTGGGTGAGATGGAGCCAACCCAGAACAGCAGTGCCCATGTTCTTATATGGCCTGACACGGGGCAGCCAGGCCTGGGAGTCAGGAGGACCATGCTCTGGGCTCGACCCATTCATAGCTGGGTAGCCTTGGGCAAGTCACTCACTCACTACAAACTTCATTTTCCTCATTTGTAAAATGGAGGTGATAATGGCACCCAAACCCTTGTCCAAAACCCTTGAGTGCTCCAGAAATCAGGATTTTTCAGATTTTTAGAAAGGTACTATGGGGCCGACAGTGTTTATTACATAACAGCCCCAGCAGAGCCTAGGGCAGCACTCTCTAATCAAACACATTAATATTTTTGCAGCCAAACATATGAATATTCAAAATAAGTGGGATAAATATAGCCCTGTGTCAGTCTAGATCAGGCTTTGCCACTAAATGAGAATGCTGCAAACTTACACAAAATCTTTTAGCTTTCAGAGCTTTGCAAACTTCATAAACACAGATACTGGATTACGGCCCTGTACCACCTTAGGGGAGGCTGTGAGGGTAAGAGATAGAAAGTAATTAAAGGTGCTTTGCAAGGGAGAAAGTGCTGCTCTGATAAAAGGCATCATTAATATTACTGCAGCTTTCATTATTTCTTACCATAACCTTTTCCAAACAGAATCGGGTTGGACATCAGAGGTGCCTAAAGTTGGCAGAAAGATGAAAGGGGACAAAGAGTTCAGGACAACCTCCAACCTCCCCAAAATGGCCTAAACCAAGGTCAACGGCTGTTGGCCCTCAACACGGTCAACCACTGAAGAGAGAACAGCTGGTCCTCTGGGAGAGACCGAACGAGGCAAAGGGCCAGAGAGAATTCTGACAGGTCAGCAGTGTGGCTCATGAACCCTGGGGCCAGCCCCAAGAGGCCCCCAGGAAGCAGAACCAGGAGCTGGCTGAGACCATTCCTTCTGACTCTTGAGCATCCCTTCAAGAACCAGACAAGAGTTCCTGCTGTTTCTCCGTAGGATTCGCCCTCGAGCTGGTCTAAAAGCTTGTTTGTATCACATCTAGAGGCTCCTGGGAAACCAAGCCTCACACTGATTCTGCAGCACTAAATTCAGAAACATATTAAGGCCAGGATGTGTGAGCCTGGGGAGACTGCAGGCTATACGTGAGAACCATGCTCACACTTAAGTCCATCATTCCTTTCTCTGTAATCTTTTCACATCTTGTATATAACTCTGCAAATGCTAAGATGCAGCTGGGCCCAGTGGCACTGGGCCCTAGACCATAGCTAGACAAGCCTACATGCCAATTGCTCAGAGAAAGAAAGAGAAAGAAGAGAAAGTAAGGCTGCTGGCAGACAGAGCAGTCTTCCAGAAGACCTGATGTGATCCTCCCTCAGTCAGACATTATCCTCTGTAACATGGGCCCACAGGGGAAGCTTTGGGAGTCCAGAGCTTGCTCCTCTACCTGCCTGGAGAATGCCACTGATCCATCAGGCCTCTGAATGGTTCTAACTTCTTTCTGGATCCATTAGATAATTAAGCCTCATATGATTTACACAAATGGTGTCTTTGGTCCTTCCATCAGTCAGGAGCTACTTTTGACATTGCTTTCATGTCTCACGGTTGGCCTCGGGGACCACGACCCACAACTTCATTGAGTTTCATTCCAGCTATCTGTTGTGGCAACATGCTCCGCTGCCACTCCACAGCAGCCTGGGACCCAGCCACAGGGAAACCTAGTGATGTGATTCCCTGGCGAACTCTGCTTCCTGCATCACTTCCCAGCATTCTCCATTTCCTTCCTCTCCATGCCCTTCTACCATCCCAACCCCATGTCCCAACACTTCAGCTTCTTGGCTTTAAATAATAAATGAAAATATTTCAAAATCTGCGGCCCATTGCTTCATTATGTCATAGTCATAGCCAATTCCACAGCCTCCTGTTATCAAAATCTCCCACACTGATTTTTTTTTTCATCTTGTCTTTTTGTTTGTACTGGGAGTCGTGACTTTTTTTTTCTTCCACCTGAGCATTTCTCAAACTCCTGATGGGGTTTAGATGGGAAGGGCAGGCAGAGAACAGTAGGAAATAGGGAAATAGCATGTTAATCCTGGAACTTTTTGAGGGTGAGGGAGGGGAAAAAGCCTCACACCAAGTTATTCTGCTAGTCAGAGTAAGAACTGAGCACAGGCAAGAACATCTACCCTCTTTTCCTTCTTTAGATCCTCCCAGCTTTCCACCAAAGGACTGCCACAGGCTCTTAGCTACTTGGGCAACAGGTGCTTGCTTGCCACCCCCAGTCAAAAGCTCATTCTCCCTGTTAGCAGCACGTGGGTGAGGCTGAGCATTCCAGGGCCAGCATCTCACCACTGCTATCTGGACAGGGCATGCTCTGCGCCACCTCACGGCCACCCAACCCTGACGGGAGGTAGTGCCATGGCCGCCTCAGGGGAGAATTCAGAGCCAGCTGGGACACTGCCAAGACACACCTAAACAAGATGGAGGGACGGATGGGTTAGTACCTCACCTTCACCATTACTACGTGCCAGCCACAACTCTAGTGATTTCTAGATGTTATTTCATTAATTCAGCACCACTCTGCTGCTGACCACCTCCATTTTTAAAAGCAAAAAAAAAATCAGTCCTCATAAAGGTTAAATGACCTTTCTCTCACCCCTAGATATAGCAAATTTCACTATTTGGAATATAGAGAGACAAGGGTCTCACAGACTGGGAACTTCCGGGAAAGCGATTTCCTTTGTGGCCCTCTCAGGCAAAAAGGCATAACCAAAACCAAACCGGAACCACAAAAAAATTTTACTTTCCACTATAGCCCACTTCTCATAGCAGGTAACTGAAATAATGCACATCCGAAGAAGATGATAAATCTATCTGGTGAAGTCTGGGGAGGGGGTTTCCTCTTTAGGAAAGTTCGAGCAAAACCAGACACAACCTCAGTCTACATCTGAGCAGTGGGTCCATCATGAAGACACACCTTGGTAGCAGTTATTTTTCACACCCACCAGAAAAAAAAACTACATTTAGTTTAAGTGGCACTTTCCACAAGGTGGATCTCAAAGCCACCTATTACCACCTGGGTTGTCGCTGATGTTCTCACAAACACTGGGGACTGATGGCTTGGTGTGCTGAGCCCTCTATCTTGGCGCTTGCCCTTATGAAGCTTGTTACTGCAGAGGAGAGGCTAAGCCTACTTATAATTGTGCCTAAGAGTCTACCCCCGAGTGCCTATTTGTTGCTCAGATGTGGCCTATCTCTAATTAAGCCACCTTGGCGAGTGATCTCACTGCCCACCCCCCAACATGGGACCTGACTCCCAAGGGTGTAAATCTCCCTGTCAATGCAGGATATGACTCCCAGGGATGAGCCTAGACCCAGCATCGTGGGATTGAGAAAATCATCTATGTCGAAAAGGGGGAAGCAAAATGAAACAAAATTAAGTTTCAGTGGCTCAAAGATTTCAAACGGAGTCAAGAGGTCACTCTGGTGGGCATTCACTATATCCTTTTTAGGCTTTAGTGTATTGGAATAGCTAGAAGTAAATACCTGAAACTATCAAACTACAACGATTGTATAACTATGTAGCTAACATGGGGTGATCGTGTGATTGTGAAAACCTTGTGGATCACATTCCCTTTATCCAGTGCATCGATGAATGAGAAGAAAAATGGGGACAAAAACTAAACGAAAAATAGGGCGTGATGGGGGGATGATTTGAGTGTTCTTTTTTACTTTCACTTTTTATTCCTATTTTTATTCTTTCTAGTAAAAGGAAAATGTTTAAAAATTGATTGGGGTGATGGGTGCGTAACTAACTGTATGATGGTACTGTGAACAGGTGATTGTACACCATGGATGATATTCTACGGTATGTGAATGTATCTCAGTAAAACTGATTGTTTTTTTAAAAAAGCCACATATTACCAGCATTGCAGCTCAACAAAATAGCAGGCAAGTGGGTGTGTAGGAAAATGTTATCAGTGACAACAACAGAAAACCCCATTTCTTTACACCATTAATCTTAGTTCAGGACTGGAGGATAAAATGACAGACATATGGTTTATGCTGGATACAGGAAAAAGCCAAACCCTCCATATTTACTCAGCTTCCGATAAGCAATCCTCAAAACCTTCTGCACACATGGTCTTCTTCAGGGCTGAATGACTCCCAGAGGCAGTAAGTACAAGCGGTTACAGCCTGAAGTGGAGTCCAGCTCCGTCTCTTCCTATCTGTGTGACTCCTGGAAAGTCACTTTACACCTGAATCTACATACCTTCCAACGTAAAAGAAGAACACTGTCTTCCTCTTCGGGCTGTCAATGAAAATGCAACTCCATATAAAGCATTTAGCACTGAAGGAGGCCCGTCATGAATGCTCAATGAATGGCTATTTAACAGAGAAAGTAAGGGAACCCAGAGGGAAGCTGATGCTGGCCCAAAGTGGCATTTATTTCAGTGTGGGCAGAGAAGGGACAAGAATGAGGCTCTGCTGCAGGCTTCAAGGTCCCTTATGCCCATCCTTCCCCTTGAAATTAAATCAACTCCCCCTAAATATGTTTGCAGGAACAGAGAAACAGAAGAGAGTGGAAGCCACAAGATGACCTTTCACCAGGAATGACGCTTGCAACCTGAAGCTGCTCTAGGCAGCACCCAGCCCCACCCCACCACCTCCTGTTTTCCACATCTTGGGATTCAGATCACCTACTTCTGCTGTAACTACTGGGTGCAAACCCGGGTACCTGAAACCTGGTAACATGTCCAGACCCAGGCCATGAGAGACCCTCATCCCAAATAATCCCACTTCCTCCTCTCCCTCCTTTCACTCTGTGAGTCACTCCAGGCAAAGGAACACAGAGCAAACAGCAGGAAAAAAAAAAAAAAAAAACAGGAGCCCAAAGCAAAAAGAGGAAAGAGCCTTGTAAAAAGCTGGCTGATGAGCCTCCCAGGCCTTTGCAAAGACACTAGGTCCCCTTGCCCTACTGAAAAGTGTGCCTCCCAAAGCTTAGAAAAAAGTGTTTTCCCCAAATGGCAGGGAGAGCAAGGGAGCCAGTCCCCAGGGTTTGGGAGGAGCCAGGAACAGAGGAAGGGTGCTGGGGACCAGAGATCAGGGTGGGGTGTGGGATCGGTGAGGCACCCACCTGTGCTGTTCCACAGCCTCGTTGTCAGACAGCTCCACCCCGCACACGCTGCACTGCTCCCCGATGGTCCTGCTCTCTGACTTCATGCCCACAGCCAGCTCGCCCAGCTTACTGAACAGCTCCCTCTGGATGAAGCCCTGCGGCAGCAGACCCCCATAGGTGCTGAAGTCCATGGAAACAGCCAGGGCTGGCTGCATGTGGAGGCCAGACGTCACCGAAGACGGCATGCTCAACACGGTGTCGGCCTTGTGGTTGGGCAACACGGAGTAGATACCCAGATGTTTCTCAGCTGGGGGCACAGGGTGTTCCAGCCGGCCAGGAAGGCCCTGGCCAGCCTCGGCCGGGGGTGGCAGCTGCTCAGCACTCTCCTCGCGCCCATAGTGCAGCTCCCTGGCACTGGTGATGACGCTGCTCCGGGTTGGGGTCCCGGGCCCCTCTTTGCCCCTTTCCTCGGCCTTGTCCCCTAACCCGCCTGAGGTGCTGGATTCAGCTGCCCCAGGGCTGTCCTGACTGGGCACCTCATCCACCTGCATCATCTCTGTCTTGACCTCAGTCACCGAGGGGTGTAGTCCACCCCCAGCCAGAGTCGGCTCATCAGGCCCCGCAGGAGGCTGAAGAGTTCCCTGCAGGAGAGACTGTCCTATGGTCATCAAGCTGTCCACTGCAGCCTTGGTGGGGCTCATGGCTGAAAGACCAAATGAGGTGGAGACTGAAGGGCTCTGGTCTGCCATGGGCCCAGGAAGGCTCTGTCCAGCCACACTGGCATACCCACTCTCCTCGCTGGAATGCTTCGAGATGAAGATGTTCTTGAGGTACCGAGCCTTGCGGTCCTCTTCTTCCTCGGCCCCACCGTCTGCCATGGTGGCCTCGGTGTCATTGTCATCTGAGGCCTGGATGGTCTCCAGGATCTTCAGGCACTGCTCCTCTAGGTACTCAATCTCCAGGATCTCGGCTGCATACAGCAGGTCATCCAGGTCCTCCGCCTTGGCTTGCAGGGTGGCTGTGTACGCGTACTCCAGAATCTGCTGGAAGGTCTTTGGCGAGAGGAAGTCCAGAGTATAGTGCTGGCTGTTGCGGTGGAAGAGGATCTCAAACATCTTGCTGGTGCAGGCCAG
>PVKY010003636.1:0-21194 GCA_004027775.1 Bradypus variegatus
CATGGGGGCAGGGTGAGGGTGCAGAAGCAGGGCGGGGCAAGGGGGCACTCCATATGCCCCCCCACACACCAAACACAAGAAGGTACTTTAGGTACAACCCACCAGCTGCAGCCTGGGGACCCCATGGCCCAGGTCCACTGGAGTGTAAACTGCTTTAAAGAACACACGATCAGGGCTCCACGATGGGAGAAATGACGCAATAGCGTGCTACAAACAGAGTCAGTGGGACTTCTCTAACTTGGCAATAAACAGGCAAACACGCAGTCGGGGTCCCTGTGGTACGGAGGGTGCCTCCAGGACTGACGGACAGCCTGGCCTTCAGAAGAGTCCATGCTCAACAGGTAGAGTTTCTCAGTCCCCTTGCAGCGCACTCCCAACACGTCCACTCTAGATGTGTGCGTATTCTGCATACACGCATGTATGTGGCCTGTGTGTGCACATCTGTGAATGTGTGCGTATATGTACAGGGCCTTACATATGTGTATGTGCACGTGAATGTATGTATGTGCACATGTGTTGCAATGCATGTATGTGTTACATGTATGCATATGCATATATGTATCCAAGTTATGTACATGTATGTCTGTGAATGTGCAGGTATGTATAGTGTGTGTGTGCGGATGCATGTGTGTATGTATAAAAGGGAATATGTGTCTGCATGTATGCACATTACACATGTGCCTGAGTGTTACATGTGTATATGTTATATGCATGCATACAATGTATGTGTATGTGTGCATGCGTATTTCATGCATATGTGTTCTGCGCATGGGTTATGTATGTGTGCACGCACACATGTATCTTGTGTATGTGTTATATGCATTGCATGTGTGTCATATGTGTGGGTGTGTTCTATGCATGTGTGTTCACACACACATGAGCACCCACACTCCAGAGCCCAAGCTTTCCAACCTTCACCTCTCTCTGCACCTGCTCCCTGATGCACAGACGCCTCCAGCCTAGGTCTTGGGCTCTGCCATAGCCTCTTCCTTGTCTGTCTCATCCTCTCACGGTCTGAGGAACATTCACTGACTCTAAGATATTTTAACCACCCTCCCGTGTTCATACAAATGCCTGTTTCCAACAGGGTTTCCCTGGACACCTCCATGTGAAAGTCTCATCATCACCTAACAGCCAACACACCCAAAGTGCCCTCATCCTTGTTCTCCTAAAGCCAGGCTCCTTCTCCCACACACTCCTCCTGACGGTGACGGCACCCTTCACCAAGCCTTGACCAAGGTGAGTCCTCAGCGACTCCCCCCCCACCCTCTGCAGGCGGGGTGTCCCCAAGCTGCAAGCTCCCCTTTAAAACACTGTTCTGCAGATGCCACCAGCTCCCACCATCCCCACCTACTTCCCATCTCCTTGCACCCAGACCAGCGAGCTAAGTTCCAACTATCTCCAGGCTCCACCCCTTTCAGTCAACCTTTTGCCACAGATGCTCTGCTTTAGAACAGTGTCTACCACCTCCTCTCACAAAAGACACAACACAAGCTCCTGCCTGCAGCCTGAGAGGCCCTGCCAACCCTCCACTAGAACCTCTGGGCCCGGCTCACTCCGTCCTGACCAGGGCCTGGCCTTTTCACCTCCACCCATCTGCTTCCGTGTCCCCTCTCCTCACGAAAGACACCTGGGCTGGCACGGCCCCTTTGCCCATCAGAGCCAGCCGCCCCCTCCACGCCCGAGGCCAAGTGGCCCCTTCCCCCTTAAGGATGACAGGCCACTGACCAGAGGCCCCACAGCTTCCACTCCCCCTTCTTGGACGCTGGCATGAGGAGGCCACGTGGAGAAGCCAAGGCTAACCTTCTGGGAGACAGAAGGCCAGACGGAGCAGGAGGAGCCCCCAGGCCTGGGGGCACAGTGAGGTTTTAATCAAAGCACCTTACGGCCTAGGATCCTATGCTGGTGAGAAGCCAGGGCCGGTGCTGCCAGTGCTCCGTACACAGAGGCCTCGTCCTGCATGCTGACAGGCCGAGGGATGGGCTGGATGAGAGAATCTGTCCATCCTGAACAGAAAGAGAACAACCCTACTCTCAAGGGCCTTCTTCCATCTTCAAAGAGAAAAGGGAGAGTGCTGGATAGTGAAGGAAAGGGACTTCCACCCATACCTTCTCTTTAAGATCAGCACAATGAGCCAGAAACAAAATCACAAACTCCATCTTCACACAACTGTGAGGTACCCGCATCCATGAACCAAAATGCATGAGGTCACAAAAAGGCTGGGGGAACGGGAAATGGTCTGGCTCTGAACCGCAACGGCAAGCACAGGGAGAGGGGCGGGGTGCCCAAAGGGAAGCAGCTGGATGCGGCAAATGATAAATTACCATAAATTCTGGGCAACTCTTCCTGGGCAGAAGCAGGGCCTTCTTCAGCACGCCCTGGTCTGGGCTGGGCTGGGCACCTGCTTCGGTGACTGCAATGGGAGAGAAATGATGCCATGCAGTTCCATGCTCCGGCCTCCAGAGGCCCCGCAGCTTCCACTCTTCCTCCTCGCACGCTGGCATGAGAAGGCCACGTGGAGAAGCCAAGGCTAACCTGGGAGACGGAAGGCTGGACGGAGCAGGGAGGAGCAGGGAGCAGCCACCCCAGCTGAGGGCCCTGGCCTGACCCGCCTGCCCGCTGCTGGGCAGTGAGTGAGGCCATCCCCTGCCCAGCCCCAGCAGGGCAGCCCAGACAGACGACCCACCTGACCAACCCACAGAACTGTGAGAAGCTGCAGGTTATTGCTGTTTCAAGCGGCTAAGTTTGGGAATGGTTTGCTTTACAACAAGAGCTCAAAGATACAGAAGAGCAAGAAACTGTACCCATGAAATAAAAGCAGGGAGCTATTAAAAAAAAAAAGCTCTTGGGAATTAAAAATACAAAAACAGAATATTCAAAACTCAGTAAAGATTATGGAAAATAAGGTCAAAAAAATCTTTCAGATGAGCAGCAGGGCCAAAAACATGTATTAAAAAATCACCCCCCCCCCCAAAAAAAGGCCAGCCTCGAAGGTCTAATATCTCATTAACAGGAGATCCACAATGAAGACCACAAGTTACAAAGTCAAAGGGCCAAAGAGAACCCAGCACAATGAAAGAAACAAAGACCCATATGAGGGTTAAACTTCAAAATATTAGGCACAGAAGAGAAAATCCTAAAATCATTCAGGGTGGGGAGAAAGGAGAGGCCACAACCCAAGAACCAGGGCCAAGCACACTACCAGACGCCCCACAGAAGCACTGGAGCCAGAAGACAGTGAGGCAAGACCTTCAGAATTCCAAGGGGAAACATTACCACCCGAAGACTATAACCAGCCAAACCGCACTCAAGGGTAAAGACAAAAGGCTGAGAATAGCTTGGTTCTAAGTCTCAAAGCATCTACTCTCATGTACCCTTCCTCAGAAAGTTCCTGCGGGATGTTCCCAGAAAACTGAGGAAAGACACAAATACATGGGATCCAGCAAACAGAAGTAGGAACACAGAAAAGAAATGAAGGCATTTCTAGGACAGCTACACAGTATAACGGGTCCTGGTGGCACCAGGGCAGTCAGGAACAGGAAGATGAAAGGATTCAGGAGAGAAATTTCCAGAAAAAAAAAAAAATCATGAAATGTCTGCCGGGTATATGGGAATGCTCTTGAGGGCTGGTTTGTGGAGCTACTGGAGAGTGAGAAATTAGCCAAAATGACAAAGAAATCTAAGCACATGAAGGAAGACGTGCAGCAATTATTAACCCCAAAAAAAACAAAACGTTTTTCTAGAATAGAAACATTCTCTACCACATAGAGGAAATATATCCAGGCTTCTTGGCTCACTAAATATTTACACACTGACAACAGCAAATACATTAAGGACCCAACTGAAACTGCAACAAATGATTCTGGAAGAAAAGGGGCAGGGGAAGCTGTAGGAAAGCCTCAACAGCCACCTGTCTTATGGGTTTGCCTTAAATTTGAGAATGAAGACAGCAGGACTTAAAACTGTGAGGGGAGAAATGTGAAAAGTGAGCTAAGATTTGAAAATGTCTCTGGAAACAGGGACAGCAGAGGAAGTGGAAGGAGATTATTTCTACAATGGGCTTCTTCAGCTCTGTTTACCTTGGGGCTATAAACCTCTTTGTGCCATGAATGTTCAGGTTAAAGTTCAGTAGCTCTACAGGAACCGACAGGTTTCGCACACGTCTATTAACCAAGCCCTGGCACTTACCCTATGGCTGAGATGAACCAAGCCTGGCCTGTCGCCCTCAGGAGAAGCAAGCGCCCCCCCCGGCACGCCCCGCCCCAGATGCGGTCAACTCTAAGCTTTCACCAATCCTCCCTCTTCCTCTATTGCTTTCGTAACACTCTAATCTTTCATAAACTTGAAGATTAATCCACTAATCTAAAGTCCCGATGGCCCTCTGAGACCCCCACTTTCCCTCCCTCTGTTGTTCTCACACGGATCAGAGAACACACAGCTTCCTGCACACACTAAAGCACATTTCAAAGGCATCTTTTTTATAGCAAGTGACATAATGATGCAATTCCTTCCCTCAGCTTCCTCCCAATCCTGAAAACCTGCACCGCAGCGATCCTCTCTTGAATGTACAGCAGTGCAAAAATACAAAATCACCACGAGGACAACTGTGCTTGGAACAGCAACATCAGATATTTATGCAACCGCCACCAGCACCACAGCCTCACTGGGTGAAGCTGCAACAGTCACCTGCCACTTGGCACCTGCCTGGAACTACAGAGCACCCCCGGCCACAACCAAGCCGGAACAGAGCAATTCCTTCTCGCCTGCCTTTCGGTTTCCAGGGGCTGGGAAGCAGGCGAGGCAGACAGACGCCTATACCTTGGAGGTGACAAGGAACATCGTATTCGATCTCGTCATGCCTCGAGGGGCTCAGGAACAGCGTCCCGTCCACCAGCGGGAACTGTTCGAACACGGGCAGCGCGCGTCGGCACAGCGCGCAGTTGACCACGTTCCTGCGGCTGGCGCTGAGGGCAGCGAGGATGAACTTGCGCAGGTCCTCGCCCTGGCCCGCCTGGGCATCGTCCTCCATCCGCACGTGGAAGGCGTTCAGCTTGTGCCGGGGAATGTGGGCCAGCAGCTCGGAGAGGTCCAGCCGCCGCAGGAACTGCACGGGGGCATCAAAGGGCCCCGGCCTGTGGCCCCCCAGCCCAGACGCACCGCACTCGAGGTGGGCACCCCGGAACACGTGACCCCCAACCAGGGCCTTCTTGTGGGGCTCCAGGTGGACGGCATTCTTCAGGAACTCCCCCAGGTACCGGGAAGCACGGGGGCCGCTGAAGTGGGCAGGAGACAGGATGGAGTAGCCGGTGGGCGGCGACTGACCAGGAGAGCCCCCGGGTGAGCGGGGGCCATAGGGTGCACCGCCGAGCGCCTTGTCCTGGGAGCCCTGCCGGTCCGTGGAGAGCCGCCGGGGCAGGTCATGGCCCAGGCCTCGTGGTGGCTTGCTCGGTGGCCGGCACTTCTTTGCCTCCTCGACGGGCTCCCCTGGGGCCCTGCCGGCACTCTTCTCCACCCCAGCCTTCTTCTTCCTCTCATCCTGCATCCGCTTCACCTGGTACCAATCCGTGTCCTTCTTAAGGTGGCCCTGCCCACAGCGGCAGGAGCAGAAGCGGAAGGCCAGATCGTAGCCCTTCTTGGTCCACATGTTCTGGCGGCACTGCTTCTCGTTCCAGCTGCGTGCGCGGCCGATGCAGTTGACCTGGGCCAGGATGCTGGTCTCCCACTCGTAGAAGCACTGCAGGTGCATCCAGGGGCTGCAGGGGCAGTGGTCGCTGTTGCACACCACCTTCTGCGAGTCGTCCTTCTCCAGGTCCACCGGCCGCCCCAGGCTGCAGATCAGGGGCGTGGCACAGGGGGCTTCTGCGGGAACAACAGGAGAGAGAGGTTCAGCGGGGGAATATCGTCCCGGCCAGGGGCCTGCACAAGCCCACCAGGCCAAAGGCACCATCCTCCTGGTGCCAAGCTTTCCACCACCAGAGAAACGTCGCCATTGTCTCCTGGCGTGGTGCTGGGTATCTGTTATCTGCCAAAAAACACACCAGGGAGCTTCAAAACATCCACATCCTGCACAGTGCAACCAGCTGCGGGTCAGTACTTACAACCCTGCAGGGTGAGGTTTTCCTAATGCATGTGCAGAATGACAGGCAGTTCCCTGTCCCTTTCAAAATGAGAACCCCCTGCCCCCCACAACTAGGAAAACATAGGACAAAGATACTGAACGAAAGATGGAATCTGCAAAAGGGCCCTCAAAGCCCCAGGTCCCAGGGCTTAGGTAACCCCAACGCATCCAGGAAGCTGGCAAGCAGAGCTGCCTCACCTCTAGCTCTCTTCCCTCACGGCAGAGCTGCAGGACCCCCCCACACACACACACCAGGACACCTCGCTGCAGGGGCAGAACCCCATTGCACAGGCAGGACCCTGCAGCTGGGGCAGGACCCCCCACGGCAGGGTGTCTTGGCAGACTAACTGCTCCCTGACACAGAATGGCACTGCCAGGTCATGACGGAAAACACTAGCTCTCCAAACAAGTTCCTCCAGAGCTTCCAGGACAGGGAGCAGGACCCCGTCTTAAACACGAGCCCCACAGGGGCCCCTACAACCAGCCAGGTTTCCAGACAAGGGAGCACCCATCTCTTCTGACGTGACCATGACTTAAGGCCACTGGAGCCACACTGGGTCCCTGCAACCTCCCAGTGATAACTGAGTACCTGAGCCCAGGACTTACAGACAAAGATGTCACACGCCGGATGAGTGAGTGGAAGGGACAGGCAGCGCCATGGCCCTCGACAGAGACCAAGGGAGAAGCAGCCGTCACCTGGGCTGCGACCATGTCAGTTCCTGAAAATGCTGACTAGTCAACTCGGCCCAGCCCAGGGGCTCTGTCCTGCCCGCAGAGGCATACCCCCGACGGACATCTCAGCAAGCACCATGAGCCTGGGCTCCTGGGAGCTGTGAGCAGCACCTGACCATATCTTAGCCATGATGGGGTGGATTTGATGATCTTTCTTAAAAAGTATTTTCACATTAAAGAACGATAGGCTAAAAGTGTGTGGGAGGGGTCCCATTTATACCTTTTCAAGAAGCTGAAGACGTGTGATCAGCCAGGCTGAGCCCTCCGTGGGCACCGGGCCTGGGCAGTGGCTCCTGCGCCTGGCCCCTCACTCCGGCACACACACAACATTTCCTTCAAGGCCCAGTTCACGCTCAGCTCCCTCCCAACCAACCTCGACCCCAGAGCCCTGAACCGCGCTGGGAGGATGAGAGGGTTTCGGGCCAATTCCTCACCTGTGGAACCAGGATAAAATGCCTGCCCTGCCCCCTCAAATGGGGATGCACTTTGCGAACTGTAAAGTCCCACTCAATGTCCCCTCTTCTGGCTGCCTCATGGTTGCCCTACTGCAACTTTAGATGCAAAGTGCTCCGACGTCCCGTGGACCTCACCCCCCGCACTCACGGTCCCATCCTCCCTGACAGGATCAGCGGACAGAGGTCACTCACAAGCCGCCCATGACCCCCCTCGCCAACGGGAGCCCGGAAGCCAAGTGTGACCACTGAGGCTTCTCATCTGAGATCATAAACGTCACCCAATTTAAATGGCCGCAAGCTTTGGGGGCAGGTGGGGCGTTCTGGGGGCAGGGAGACAGGGTTTTCTCGATGTTCAGGGCTCGAGGGCAAAACCTCCTCATCCTCACACACCCAGGGCTCTGCAGTCCTGTGGGGGTCTGACGAGCCGTGTCCTGAGGCCTGGTCCTCCGTGGGCACGGAGGGCTGGAGGATGGAGCCCATCAGAGGGGCTGGCTGCCGTGACCACAGGCCTCAGGCAGGCAGCGGGGGCGGGGCTCGGCCTCTCCCAACCAGGCCTTCTGAGCTCTTCTAGACTCTTCTGGGCTCTTCTGGTCTCATGACTCCTCCAGACCCCTGTGCAGGGTAGTGCCTGGCCTCACCTCACCTCCTCACCTCCTCCCACAGCTCACAGTGTCCTCCAGCCTCACCTGCACCTGCTGAGCCAATGCAAACAGAAGGAGCCCTGAACAGGTCACCCTCACCCTGGAACTCGCTCCCCAGAGTGCCAGCAGCTACCCTACAGCTCCAGGAGAGGCCCAAGAGGAGCCGGTGACAGGCTTGGGGCCAGCAGCTGAATCTCTTAGGAGCTCTGAGACCTTCGGTAAGTCCCTGCCTCCCCGTGCCTCAGTTTACTTGCCTGTAAAATGAGGGAATGGAATCATGAAATCTGCTTCAAAGCAGCTGCTTTGAGGCTCACTAGAGCAACTCGGGCACACTGGCCCCCAGTAAACACCACTGAGCCATATGCTAAAGGCCACATCTCTACATCACCAGATGGAAAAACAAAGGAACTCTGAAGGTGCCACAGCGAGGCTACGAGCAGGAAGCAGCCACCCCTTGTCCAAACGCCAGTGCTAGCCTCACCCTCACTCCACAGTGGGGAGCGCCCCGTGATCTTCCACCCTAGCCGCCCCGGCCCCCCAGCCTCTCCCACCATGGCCCTCCCCACCACTCACACCCCCACGGGCCACTGTCAGCCTTGCCTGCTCCTTCAACCTTTTCTTTAGTCAATACTGACTTCCCAGGTGGATTTTAAGCTTATTAAGGGCAAGGAATGTATTTCTTTCCCACAACAAAGCAGTGGTAACAGATAACCGACTAAATACTGACTAGTCGTAAAGAGTGGAAGGACGGGTGCCCTTCAGGCCTCCTGCCTTGGAGCCAGGTGCCGGCAGCTCTCAGCCTAAGCCCTCCTGTCCGGCCTCGGTGGCAGGACAGAGCAGCTGGGGCACTTTACTCGTCCAAAGGAACCCCCATAGCTGCCGTGGATGATGGAGGGTGAAGGAAGGCTCTGCGGGACCGGAAGTCTGTAGCCAGGGCGCAGAGACAGAGCCCGAGCTCAGCTCCCTGGGGTAATATCCAAGAGCTAGTCCGACGTGTGGAGCAGAGCCACCCCCAGGGCAGCAGGACGGGGAACGGGGTTGGAAGGGCCAACAGTGCAGACCTCCTTGGCCTGCGAGTAGAACCAACAAGGGTTCTGAGAACTGGTGGTATCAGAAGCACTGCCTGCCTGGATCAAAACGAACCAAGACAGGGCAGATCAGGGAAAACGATCCCAAGGGCAGAGCCATGGAGGAGGCCTGGCTCGGGGGGGGGGGGGTCTCCTCGGGCCTGGCGGGGGCTTCCGCCATGCCTCTGTACGGGGGGGGGGTCCTGCTGGCACCAGGGAGGGGCAGGCTCTCCGCCCTGGTGCTCGATGTTCAGGAAGCGCAGCCGCCACCCCAAGACCTTAAGGAGGTCGACCTGCGACCCAGCATTCGGGGAGAGGGTGGCCATGGCAGGCACGGGAAGGGTCCGGAGGACAGAGCACAGGGCCGCGGTGGCTCTCAGAGCCTGGATCTGGGGACTGTGCCCTGCGGGGTTTCGGACTTGCTTGGGACACGTGGCCCCTGCTTTCCTTCCAGAATCTCTTCTGCAGTAGGAATGTCCACGCTGGCCTACCCTTCATTGTATTTTGGAAGCACTAACTTGTTTCCAGGTTTCACAGGTCCACGGACAGAGAGGACCCCCAGGGCTGACCACGCCCATAGCTGGTTGTCAGAGACTCTGGACTAGGAGCTGTTACTGAAATGCCTGAAGGCTTTGGGGATACTGGGATGGGGTGGCAGTAATTTGCATGGGAGGAACATGTCTTTTGGGGTCAGAGGGCAGGTGTGTTCTTAATTTTAGCCCACATTCTGTTTGTCTACAGGGCCCTTGAGGATATATCAGTGAAGGTGTGGACGTGTTTGTGACCAGGACCTTCTAAGATCCTGTTCAGGTGTGGCCTGAATCTACATCACTGGAGGCCTTATAAAGAGAAGCCAGAAACCATAACAGAGAAATCACCCGGGAGGCCGAGCACATGGCCGAGGCGGAGGGCAGCCACCCAAGAATGCAAGAGGCCTGTCGAGACCCTGCAACTGGACTTGGCCTTCAAATTGGGGAGCCGGGAAAGTCCTGTTGTTTAAGCCAGCCCACGGCGCGGCATCTGTTACAGCAGCCCAGGCCCACTGCGCCACGGGTGCTTTTCAATCCCATCAGCATGAGCGGGAATATTTCTCAGAGTTTTAGCTGATAAATCAGCAGAATGGCACACCAAAGTACATTCTGTCACACCTAATTTATCTTCCAAAGTTACTGATTTCCAGGATGTTTTTCAGCACTAGTATTAGCATACATGGGTGACATTTCCAAAGAAATAATAAAGACTTCACACTATAACAGTAAGAGTTAAAATAATAACAGAAATGTCACCAAAATCCTTGATGAAGTTCTATAAACAACAGTGTTTCACATAACATTGCTAATGGTAAATAGGTATTTATGTGCATGAGAGGGGTAGTGGCACTGAGTCACAAAACGTTTTTACAGCTCCATCAGTGGCCAGCTTTGAAAATATGAGACAACTTGATGCATAATTTGGGAAATGTATTCCTTAAAATCTTGCAGGGAATGTGAAGCTTTTATTAAGGACTTGGTTAAAATTTCCATGATTCAATCTGCATATAATAGGCTAACCCTGTGTTGGAAAATAAAGTAATAGGTGCCTTTCCTCTTGCTTGGAGAGTTAGACCTGGAGGGTGCTGGATCCCTGGGACTCCCCAGCACCCCAGCACCTACACATACTGAATGCCCCCACCCTGAAGGAACAGCTCAGGAACTCCTGGAATTGAATCGCCACATCCCAGGATGGGAACAGGACTCCAGATTAAGAGTGTGTGTGTGTCCGTGTGCACACAGTAAACACGCATGTGTGTGTATAGGTATCTGCAGAGAACTGCCAGTTGGAAAGCTATCCCACTGGTTAAAGACTCTAGGAAAGACTTCCTATCACCATTTAGTGACATATTCCAATTTTAAAGCATATCCCTTGCTAGGAATTGTCCTTCTGAACCACTATAGCCTGATTCGAATGATCCTTGTCAATGTCCTCCTCACCAGAACAAATATTCAAAACCTGGCCATTATCAAAACTCTGTAATCACATCTTGTACATGTGAGTCCCTCTTTCCACCTGAGTTCTACAGCGTGGCACCCCTGGATGCTGGACCATGCGCCCCAACATGGCACCTGGAAGCCAAAGGCTGCAACGGGGGCGGCCCCTCCCTCCACTGGACAGACAGGCGCCTCAGCTCCCCCCCAGGTGCCCAGCGCTGCCTGCAGCCTTCTGCAAGCCGGCCTGGCGGCGTGGGCCACCTTCAGGCCAGTGCCTCGGATCATCACTGCTCAACGCCTCCCCAAAGCCACGAGAGAGCGTTCTTAGGAGGGAATTCCTGGGTGGCACGCTGTCCCTGCTCAGGGCTGTGAGGAAGGGTGCGTCCAGAGGCCCTTGAGGGCCAGCGTCCACCCAGCCCACCCAGGCGCCTGCGCCATGGGCTGCCCCTGTAGGCCTCTGGGGATGTGGCCCCGGAGCTGGGTGAAATCCATCCCCCGACATGAGACAGAGGGTGCCTGGCTGCACTGCTCTGTTCCCTGGGCCATTGCTCCGTATTCCCACCACCTCCAAGGCAGCTTGGCGACCGTTTGCTTTTCTCTGGTGGTTCCTGGCGCATAGCACAGCTCCTGGGTGCCTCTGTCTGTCTTGGAATCAGAGCAAAATCGGCTCTCTGTCTGCTTGGAATCAGAGCAGAATTTGTGACCTGCCTCTTGTAATGATCCAGGACACACATTATTTTTCCTGACACTATTTCCCTATTACTGTCCTCACTTACTATTTATCTTACAGAATTACACGTATTTTTGAAAGCCACTGCAAGTTGTTTTTGGAACAAGGAGGGGGTATACATAAATCAAAACAAACATCCAGTCACCTTAACTTTCAAATTGACTTTGTCCAACAAGCACGCAAGTGTCCTCCGCCAGTACCAAGAGGGGCCTAGCCACCCTCCTCATCCTTCTAAAATCACCCAGGGAAGCTTTGGGGACTTGCCCCTTTTGCAGGTTTATGTCACACTTCATCTTCTTTTCGCCAAATAGTGGAGTAAAAGAGAGTGATGAAAATACCGAAAAATACGCACGCATATCTGGAAACAGGAAATATTGATAATACCCTGTGCACAGCTGCAAGGACATCAGTGTTTCCAGTTTCCCCTTTCCTGCTCAGGCACAAATCAGGAGGCATCAGTACAGGACCTGACAACCCGGAATTTCTTCCATCATCACCACTGATAATGAAAACTGCAGAGGACGGTCCCTTGGAAGCATTACGGATCTGAGGCGAGACTCGAGCAGCGCGTGCTGGTAGACGGACAGGATGCCAAGTGACAAGGTGAGCACACGGCTCCCCTACAGACTGCCACAGAGCACGTGAGGACAATATGGGTATTGGCAGCAGGTCACTAGCGACGCCAATGTCTGAGAGAAGTCTAACAGCTCTATTCCCAAAATGCTCATACAGCTCATCCAGTAAAGATAAATTCCATACACAGACTACTTCAAAGTGTTCCAGTCTCTAAACACATCCTTTTCCTAGTAGGTTTGTTGCACACAATGACTTAAGGAAAGAGCCTTCAAATTTTCAAGAGTACCAACAGTCACGCATTTGGGGCAAGGGCATGACTATTTTACATCTTCTGAGAAAGAACTCGGGGTTAACCCCATCTGTGGAAGAGGGCAGGCGAGAAAGGTGAGGTTGCTACAGCCGCCACGCGCCCTGTGCTGGGAGCTAACCTGTAGTTTATAGTTGTGATTTATATCCCAGTGTTTTAAGGATGATATGCCGCACTGCTACAGTGCTACAAATATGGCTATCATTATTCCTCCTAAACAGTCTTTAAAAGGCCCAAATATGGCTGTTAACTTTATAATGACTGCCCTAGGTTTCATTCAAGCTTTTTTAAACGTGTATTTCAGAAAAGTGGAATATTCTCTTAAAGAAAACCAGACGCACACCTGGCTCCACTCTACCCTGTGCACGTCCACCCCAAGCCCCCCTCGACAGCTCTGCTCCTTCCTAAGTGGGGACCCTCTACAGCTCCAGGATGACATTACCAGTGCCTGCTGGGCACCCCTCCCCCAAACTCAAGGTGCCCAAAACAAACGCACTGCCTGCTCCCCAAATCCACACCCTCTGATGCCCTGCCTCCCCCTTGCCCCCCCATCAGACTGGCCACCCAGCCCCGGGGGTCCCAGCCGGGACAGGCTCTCACCTGACCTCCACCCCCACCCCGCGCCCTGCCATGCTCTCTTCGTCACTGCGTGTCCCTGACTCCCACTCGCTTCTCAGACCCTCTATGGACACAGTGTCTTCAACTTATGAAGGCTTAATTTGGGGGTACACGAGGACTTTCCCAAGGGGACCACAGCGTATATACTTCCAACAAAATTAGATTACAGATGCTCAACTTCCAAGCATACGCTTGCTTAAAACTGACCTATCTGAGAAGGTGTCAGGCTGATTCTTTTTTCCACCTCCCCTTGCTCCCACTTTTTTCTTGGTCCATTTTACTTGGTGCAATAAATGCCCTGGGACATAAAACTGTTCACAGTTTGTAAAGAAAAACCTATTCTGACTGAGTGACAAACTTTAACACTGCTACCAAATCCTAGGGGGTCCAGTGGTTTCCAATTCTTTGCTGTCAACAAACCGGGAGAGGCTACATGGATTGTGAGCTGATCATTAAAAACAATTTCTCCTAATTGTTGACCTGTGACGTGAAAAGAACAATTCTGAAGCCAACTGCCTCCCAGAACACAGAGCCTGCGAAGAGTGTCTGCACCGCTTGTTTCCTTTGGGAAATGATGCCAGGGAGTGGAAGGGAGGGCTAGGAAGGAGGGAGAGCCAGAACCTGGGTGCAGTGCTGGCCCAGCCCCCAGGGTGGGCAACTGGGGCTCGATCCACTGGAGATGAGTGGGCCAACATCCCCGGGGATTCCACGGGTACCCTGTGCCACGAAGCCAGGGCAGCCACTGGCACACAGAGGAGGACACCATGCCACAATGCGACAGAAGGCCCTGGCACACAGAGGAAGACACCGTGCCGCGATGCCAGGGCAGGCACCAGCACACAGAGGAGGACGTCGTGTCGCGTTGCGAGGGCAGGCCTGGCACACGGAGGAGGACGCCGTGCCGCGGTGCGAGGGCAGGCCCCGGCACACGGAGCACGACGCCGTGTAGCAATGCCAGCCAGAGCAGGCCCCGGCACACGGAGGAGGGCAGTGAAAGGTGTGAGCGAGGCAGGAGCCAGAGGCGCCCAGCTCGGAGCTCAGAGGCCCAAGAGCTGGGCATTTGCCGTAACAAATCTCTTCCACTGTCATCGGCTATGTATGTGAACACGTAATAACCATAAACACACAAACTGATAGTTAAAAAGAAAAGACACACCAATCTCGATAAGAAATCCAGTTCCAATTAAATCTTACTTAGGTTTTGTAGTTATTTATCAAAATTTGTAACACATGCCATTTTGATTTGTGTACTTGTAAGCACTATAATGACCATCCCCCAGAAGAAATCTTAAGAGTCTTATGATCATAGAAAAAAGTGAACATGATTTTAAGACAAGCATTTCCACTAAGCTAGACTGATTTAAATTAAGATGTTCTTTGCAATCTAAGCACTGCTTAGTTGCTTCCTATAAGTTCCAGTATGTTCTGTTTTTGTTCTCATTCAACTGACAATATTTTCTAATTTCATTTCTGATTTCTTCTTTGATCCATGGGTCATACTGAAGTGTACTGTTTAATTTCCACGATTTGTGAATTACCGATATTTCCTTCTGTTATTGTTTCCTAATTTAATTCTACTGTGGCCGGAGAACATATTATGTATAATTTCAATCCTTTTAAATGTGCTGATGCTTGTCCTATGGCCTAAATACTGTCAATCCTGGACAACGTCCTGTGGGCACTAAGAACAATCTGCTTTCTGCTGTTGTTGGACACATGTTCTGTGGGTTCTGTTAGGTCTACCTGGTCTGTAGTGTTGCTCAAGTCTTCTATTTCCTCCCAGATCAAGTGCCTATCTGTTCTATCTGTTTTAAAAGTGAGGATTAAAAAGTCTCCAACTATTACTGTTAAATTGTCTTTACTCCCTTCAGTTTTCTCAGTTTTTGCGATATATATTCTGGGGACTCTATGGTCAAGTACACATATATGTTTATAATCGTGTATCTTCCTGATGCATTGGCCCTTCTATTATAAAATGCCCTTCTTTGCCTCTAGTACCAATTTTTGTCTTAAAGTCTATTTTGTTTGATCTTCATAGCGCCACACCATCTCTTTTTTGGTTACTTTTTCCATCCTTTTACATTCAACACATCTCTCTCTCTGACCTGAAGTGTGTTGGATCATGTTTTTTAATCCATCCTGAAAATCTCTGCTTATGAAAAAGTTTAATCCATTTATGTTTAATATAGTTACTGACAAGGTATGCTTTTTGTTCTCTATATGTCTTAGGTCTTTTTTATTGCTCTATTCCTCCATTACTGCCTTCTTTTATGTTAAACAGATATTTTCTAGTGTATCATGTTAATTCCTTTATTTCTTTTACTAAATATTTTTTTTAGTTATTTTCATAGTGGTTGCCCTAGGGATTGCAAAGAACATCTTAATTTAAATCAATCTAGTTTGGATTGATAAGCTCTTAACTTCAATACTATATATAAAAGTTTGCTACAATATGGCTCTGTCCTCTCTACCCTCCTTTATGCTATTATTGTCGTACAAATTACATCTTAATGCATTATAAGCTCATCAACAAGTGGGTTTTATACAGTTGTCTTATAAATCATAAAGAATTACCAACAAAACACATTTATACAATTTCTAAATATTTACTTACATAGTTACTTTTACCACTAATCATTTCTTTTTGTGGATTCAAGTTACTGTCTAGCATAACTTCCTTGCAACCCGAAAGATTCCTTGTATATTTCTTGTAGGACCTGTCTGCTACTGACTAATTCTTGGTTGTTGTTTATATAGAAATGTCTTAATTATTCCATTCCTGAAGGGCAGTGTGCTGGTTTGAATGTATTATGCCCCCCCAAAACACCATTATCTTTGATGTAATTTTGTCTGGGCAAACATATCAGTGTTGATTAGACTGTAATTCTTTGAGTGTTTCCATGGAGATGCATCCCACCCAACTGTGGGTGATGACTCTGACTGGATAATTTCCATGGAGGTGTTACCCCACCCATTCAGTGTAGGTCTAAATTAAATCACTGGAGCCATATAAATGAGCTGACAAACAAACTCAGTGCAGCTGAGAGTGACATTTTGAAGAGGAGCTACAGCCAAGAGGGACACACTGAAGAATGCACGGAAGCTGAGAGAGCAGCTGCAGATGAGAGACAGTTTGAAGATGGCCGTTGAAAGCACACTCTTGCTCCGGAGAAGCTAAGAGAGGACAAATACCCCAAGTGCAACTAAGAGTGACATTTTTGAGGAACTGTAGCCTAGAGAGGAATGTACAGAGAGAAAGCCATTTTGAAACCAGAGCTTTGGAGCAAACGCCAGCCACGTGCCTTCCCAGCTAATGGAGGTTTTCCAGACACCATTGGCCATCCTCCAGTGAAGGTACCCGATTGCTGATGTGTTACCTTGGATACTTTATGGCCTTAAGACTGTAACTGTGTAACCAAATAAATCCCTTTTTATAAAAGCCAATCCATCTCTGGTGTTTTACATTCCGGAAACATTAGCAAACTAGAACAGGCAGTTTTGCTTGATACAGACATCTTGGCTGACAGTTTTTTTTTTTCTTTCAGCATTTTTAATATGCTATCTGACTACCTTCTGGTCCCTAGGGTTTCTGATAAGAAGTCAGCTTTTAACCTTATTAAGGATGCCTTGAACATTATGAGTAAGTTTTCTCTTGCCACTTTCAAAACTCTTTCTTTGCCTTTGTCTTTTGACAGCTTGACTATGACTTTTCAAGGTATGGATCCCTTTGAGTTTCTCCTACATGGAGTTCATTGAGCTTTGCAGATCTGTAGATTCATGTCTTTCACCAATTTGGGTATGTTTTCCACCATTATTTCTTCCAATATTCTTTCTGTCCCTTTCTCTCTCTCCTGTCCTTCTGGGACTCCCACTACACTAGACTGGTACACTTGATGGCATTCCACAGGTCTCAGAAGCCCTGTTCATTTTTTCTTTTTTCTTTTCTGTTCCTCAAACTGGATAATCTCAGCTGACCTATCTTCACTTTCAGTAATTCTTTCTTTGGCCAGCTCAAATCTGTCAAGCCTCTCTAGTGAATTCTTCATTGCAGTTATTCTATTTTTCAACTTCAAAATTTCTATTTGGCTCTTTTTTTATAAATGCTAAGTCTTTACTGATAGTTTCCATTTGGTAAGAAATTGTCATACTTTCCTTCAGTTCTTCAGAAAGAATATTTCTTTTCATTCTCTGAACATATTTATAATAGCTGATTTACAGTCTGCCTTGTAAGACCAACATCTGTACTTCCTTGGGGACATTTTCTATTAACTTTTTTTCTTTCCCCTCTGTATGGGCCGTACTTTCCTGCTTCTCCATGTGTTTCAATATTTTGCATGTTTTTTGGCCCACCTCTTGTTTGTACCAACTGGTACTGCTGCTCCGTCAGCTGCCATGTAATGCAACTGTCACTGACTTAGAGATTGGCTTTTCTCACTGAGAGGTCTCTAAGTCAGTTCAAATACGTAGAAGCCCTATGAAGGGGATTTTTCCAGGGCACTTCCAGATAGGCAAATGGTAACAATTCACTAAAGCTGTTTGCGGAGTTTCAAACCCATTCATATCCTTCTGGTGATGGCAAGGCTGCTGGTTTCACAGAAGCCCATGGAGCTAGAGAGTCGGGATGGGAATAGGACAAGTTAAATCACCACAAAGCTTGCTGTTCTTACTGAGATTCAGAGATTCAGCCATTTTTCTTGAATAAATTTTCAGAGGATTATTGCAAGCCTCTGACTAATCTCCAAAAAGTTGATTTTCATAAATTTTATCAGTGTTCTCTTTGCTTTTATGAAGGCACAGATTTCCAGAAGTCCTTATTTTGCCATTCCAGAAGTGATTTTTTAATATAAATTTAAATACTTTTTTTGTGTCAGAAATATATGATAGGATGACCAACACAAGTCTTTTAAGCAGCAAATATACTGTCTTAGGACCAAATTCTGGCTAAGAATGGAATGGAAATAAAGAAAAAAATATGAAATTGCTGACTATTCTTTTATCTTTAAAATAGATAGCAGTGCTTATCAAAAGCCGCTAAAATATTTGGATTCTGTTTGAATACATGAAAATAACGATGTTTATCATAAACTGGAAATAATCCTGTGCTTCCTTAAATCTTTTAAAATATTGTGTATGACAACTTAACAGTGTGCAAGCAGGACTCTGATTTTTCAAATGCTTTTAGAGGATACACAAGCCAAAAAGTTTGAATACCACCTTCTAATCAGCCTTTGGAAAGGTGCGCTATGATAACGTCACACGGTCTAACCCTAGAAACCCACAGACTAAAGCCCCCGGTCCTCAGCGTGTATTCAAGGTGCTCCACAGTGGGGCCCTGCCTGGCCTTTCCCCGAGTTCCTACCGGTCCCACACGCCAAGCCTCTGCTTGGGCCCTGACCCCTCACAGTGGCTGCACCGTGGGCATCACAGACGACAGTGCAGGGTGCCCGCGTGGGCCCCAGAGCCCAGTTCAGTGCCTAACTGCTGCCCTCTGGGGCCCCACGTGGAACTTCAAATTCACCAGGGGCTGAAGATACATTTCTTAATTACCTGGGGAGTACTTCCTTTAAATGAAAACTACAAAGATTTTAACAGAAAATTTCTCAAGTATTTTTGGGAACTTTTCCCTATTAATAATAAAAATAGGCATGAAACCCTACCCATAAGGATAGTTAAAAAATATTTTACCAACTTGTTATAGTTAGCACAGGGGCTACAAGAAGATCACTTAAGCGTGCCTGCCTTAACCTGTGACTTAGTTTAACCTCCCGCATGTTATTGTAGCGTATGAAGATGCTCCAAAGTGGGTGGCAAATTGAGGACACAGCTATTATGTTCAGTTGAACCTGTTTTTATGCCTAGAGTCAGATTTAAACACAAGGCTTCTGCACAGGCAAACCACTCTATCCAAATAAACAGGGATGCCTCACATACCAAAATAAAACAAAATAAAATTGCTCTTGGTCTATATTTAACTTGGGTTTTTTACATTGTCTCAATGTATTCTTTTTAGTCTCCTAGACCCACTCTTTGCTTACTGAACTAAAACCCACAAACCTACTCAGCCTCACATTCAAACTAAAGGAAAGCTGTAGACTTCTGCTTCACCTACCAGATTATTTCCATCCTGGCTGTTTTAGTTTGCTAATGCTGCCAGAATGCAAAACACCAGAGATGGATTGGCTTTTATAAAAGGGTGTTTATTTGGTTACACAGTTATAGTATTAAGGCCATAAAGTGTCCAAGGTAACACATCAGCAATCGGGTACCTTCACTGGAGGATGGCCAATGGTGTCTGGAAAACCTCCATTAGCTGGGAAGGCACATGGCTGGCATTTGCTCCAAAGTTCTGGTTTCAAAATGGCTTTCTCCCTGTACATTCCTCTCGAGGCTGCAGTTCCTCAAAAATGTCACTCTTAGTTGCACTTGGGGTATCTGTCCTCTCTTAGCTTCTCCGGAGCAAGAGTGTGCTTTCAACGGCCATCTTCATAATGTCTCTCTTCTGCAGCTCCTGTGCTTTCTTCAAAGTGTTCCTCTTGGCTGTAGCTCCTCTTCAAAATGTCCCTCTCAGCTGCAGAGTTCCCTCTGTTTGCCAGCTCATTTATGGGGCTGCAGTGATTGAATTTAGACCCACCCTGAATGGATGGGGTTACACTTCCATGGAAATTATCCAGAGTCATCACCCACTGTTGGGTGGGGTATATCTCCATGGAAACACTCAAAGAATTACAATCCAATCAGCACTAAAATGTCTGCCCCACAAGATTGTACCAAAGAATATGGCTTTTTCTGGGGGACAGAATACATTCAAACTGGCACACTGGCTCAGATACACTGATATCAAAAAGAAATCCACATCAATAATGCCCATAAGGTAGGCAACTCTTATTTTATTTGTCTAACGGGCCATGTGAAGACCCAAAGGGACATGAACCAAAACAGGCCTGGGTTAAGCAGAATATCAGGATAAAGTTAGTGGCTTCAAAGTTTTCTTTGAATGTTTCCTTTAAAAACACACAAGTTCCACAGAACAGAAAGGACAATATCTCGGCTGGGAGTCTACAGACACTCTCTGAGGTCCCAGAGGCCCCTTGAGTGATGGGCCCATGGGCACCAGCTGGTTACCTGCTCTCAGGCCGATACAGGGGGCAGAGCCGAGGAGATGCTCTGGAGAGGCAGTGGGGGGGCTTTGGGGGAACAGACTGTGGTACGGACACTGTCTAGAGTAAGGTCCTATCCAAATGCTCAATACTCACACTAACCCTGAGCCTTTACAAGGTAAAGGTAAAACAAGGCAAAGAAGCAAAGAACAGCTGCTTAAGCCCAATGACAGATTAAAGCTTTCTGGACTCCAGACTTTTAGATGTGTGAGAATTAGGTTAAGTTTAGCTTTCACACAGGATGGGGGCAATTCAGGGGTTGGCAGAGGGTTAAGAAGCCAAGCTGTAATCGGTGGCCGGTCCTCTTGTTTATCCACCCACTATCCTTGCAAGATGGAGACTCGGGTGGAGGTTCCTAAAATAGCCTCATAACTTGTTACGAAACTAGCTCAGACTGGCTCTGCAGTTAAAGAACAAAGGAAAGAGGTCCTCTAAGCCTACAAGTGGTGTCAGTGCCTTATATGGCCTAACAGTTACAGTCAGGGGTAGAGACTTGTTTGAAATGTTTCTTGTTTCAAATTTGAGTGGGCTGCATGTTTCAAATTTGCCCAGGTTAGTCAGGCCTGTGGAACAGACTGTAACATCTGGAGTATCCTGCCAATGGAGAAACAGGAGAGGGACTTGCATGTTAGGCTTAGGGAATAAAGAGTGCTCTCTTCTGTTGTTCAGCGCCAGCCACCACATTTTGGTTGCATGCCTGTTCTTGCGAGATCGTGAGTAAATTCTTTTTTTCTCCACAATCAGGTGAATGCTTATTCCTTTTTAGGCATAGCACTAGTTTCTCACAGATGGACGGACAGATGGAGGGAAGGAGGGAAGGGAAGAG
>PVKY010003637.1:0-21178 GCA_004027775.1 Bradypus variegatus
CCTAGAATCTGTGTGTTTAGGTGGGGCTGGAAAAATATTAGTATTTTTGAACACTGATATATGATAGGCATTTAATATACATTATCTTTAATCCTTTGACACCCCTAAAACATGTTATTATCCCTATTTTACAGATTAGAAAGCTAATGCTCAGCAAGTGGCTTCCCCAGAGGTCATCTGGCTGGTTAGGGTTGGGGCTCATATTTGATCCAGGCTTGTCTGATACCAAGGCCCACATCCTATATACTATGCAAAACTGCCTCATGTACATTCCATGAGAGCAAAGATTGTGCTCTTTTTGTTCCATTGTTCTTTTTTATTCAGCCTTGAACGGTACATGGCACATAGTAAGCACTCAATAGAAAATTGTTAAATGGCTTTGGCTTTGGTACCTTCCACAGTCCTACCTTCCTGAGCTTCCCAAGGCCAGAGGAGAGGGGTAATATTCTAAGCCTTGGAGGACAGGTTGGGGCTTATCTATCCCAGAGCTCTCTGAGTGAGCCTCTACCCCAAACTCAACCCACACAGTCTACTTTGATGGAGGACAGTAGGAGCAGTCCCTGATGGATGTATCTAAAGATCTAAAGGGAAGTATGAACCTAGATCCTTTTGTGTTTAGTCCTGTACGTCTTAACTTAGATACTCAGCTTTGTAAGGGGAGCAGATAAAGAGAGAGTTTCCTAACTGGAGAATCCATTTATTGGGGTAGGAAATAGGACACTGAGGTCCCATGTTGCTAGAGAAAAGAATGCTAACTTTGATTGGGTTTTCAGCCCCAGAGTCAGAGGCCACCAAATCCTGAGCCCTTGCTGTGCCTTCCTCTACAGGGAGGCCCTGTGCGCCAGTCACCAAGTTGGCCTTCCCAGTGCTGCAGCATGGTGTTATGTCAGAGCACAGATTTGGGCAAGTCGGGTGACACTGGGTTCCCATATCTGCCTGGCCAGCTGTATGATTGTGGACAAATTATTTAACCTCCAGATTCTCAATTTTCTCTGGAAAATGGGGGTAATGTAAGAATAAAGAATGATATATGTTCTAAGGGCCTGGTTCATAGTAGGTGCTAACCGAATTTCAATTTTTCCTCTTCCCTTCATTTCTCCTTTCCTCCTCCGTGAGCCCTGGCGTAAGTCTACCCACGTATTCCCTGTTTACCTTTGGGCTTGGTGCATTTATAAAGGGTCACAGCCTGTCATCTCCCAGTAACTGAAAGGCCCGGCCTCCTGCAACTCTCTACCTTAGGACCTGTGGGGGCTGATCAGGGACTCCATCATTTCCACATAACAGGTTATCTTTTTTGTGCCAGTTCCAGGGTTTTGCTTGGTGATTGAGCAATAAATATCCTATCAAAATGAGGCAGAGTGGAGGGTGGAGAGCTCCAAGCACCTCATCTTGTTTGCTCTTGCCCTGCATTCCTCGCCCTGGAGCAGAAGCTGTAAGAGCTGATGCTGGGAAATCTCTTGTTGATGGAGGGAGTTGAACTGGGCGGCAATGCTCTACTTGCTTGTAGAAGCTGTGGCTCAAGGTGCCATCGCTATTTGTTCACGTGGACCAAATGCTGCCAGTAGAATTGAGCACTTGACAAACAGGCAGGAGACTCTCAGTCTGGGATCTCCCCAACTCACCCCTACACACAATTTGGCTGGCATGAAGTGGCAGCTTGGCCAAGATAGTGCCCAAACCAGATCATGTCCCCCACTGAGTGGAAAGAGGCTGGTGTTTAGTGGCTGGGTTTGGTCCCAGTTCTTGCTCCTGCTTCCTATGGATCACTTAAGTTCTTCAGGCTCTCCTGGAGTGGGGGAAGTTCTCTAATCCTTCCCAGTTTCTCAGGAATGGCTTTGAAGAATGGGAGATGCACTCAGATGAAGTGATCTGAGACTGACAAACCAAGGTGCGAATATTAAGAGATTTCATGTGAAGGCTTATGGCAGCATGGTTTCTGGGATACAGTGACTCGTTTCTGGCTGCAGCCTTAGTGGAGCCCACACACCAGCCTGTGAGCTACTTGAAAGAAGGAGTGGTGCCTTAGTCATCTCTGCATACCCAGTGTATTAGCACATATCTTGGTTCATAGAAGGATGATCAACAAAGACTGGATAGATAGATGGATGGGTAAATGAATAAAAAATAGAAATTTTTCTTTAAACAAGGCAAGACCACAGTAAAATTTACCTTCTCCCTTCCCACATCCATCACCCCTAATTCAGCATCTAATCATCTCATGCATGAATAAGTGCAAAGGTCTCCTAATGACAGGCAAGGTGGTTTAGAGGAACAAGTTCTAGACTAGAAGGGAAACCTGGGATTTGAGTCATTACGTTGCTCTGTAACTTATGGGAAATCACAGAAACTTTCTGGGCTTCAGTTTGTTCATGTGTAAAATGAAGTTTGAACCAAATATACTTCAAGGACATTTCAAGTCTAAAATTCTCTGCCTCCTCCTACCCAAACAATCCTGCAGACTTTATATTCAGTTGCCAAAATTTAAAAAGAAGCTTTCACATGGAAATCCAAATTTCTTGCTTCTTCTGAAATATCTGGAAATATTGGGCCTACCCTTTTTCCATGGCAATGGTCAGCAGGATCTGAGTAACCGCTGCCCCATTCAGACAGTGTGTGTTTTCTAGTTTTCCACAGACTCCGCGCTCTATCTGTTTCATTCATTTTTTGTTACCTGTCTGGTCCCTGTAGGCATTGGAATTTGTAGACCTAGAATGGGGAAAATAAAACTTCTAAGATCTGAAGCAAGGGCACCCAGGATGGAGTGACAGCCCTGGGAACCAGCTCTCCTACACAGCAGGGCCTGGGTGGCAGAGACAAGGGAGTCTTCCAGGGAAGTCAGTGGAGAAGATACAGTGCACAGTCCCCCAGGATACCTTGCTTAGGGACTGAGTCTCCCAGAATCATGGAGCCTGGTCTGAGGAAGCTGTCCCCCTCCTTACTTCTCCTCGCTCCCCAGACCCATGTTGAAGTCTGAAAGGCTCCCTATGGGCCTCTTCTGTGTAACTTTATGTGGCCCTTACTCTGTGGCCAGGGTCGGGGGCTCTTTTTTAGATGGGTGGCAATGGAGGTAATTCCTCTTCACTTCTTTCTGGTGTCCCATCTCCAGTAGGGTCTTTGGCACAAAACAGGGCAGCAGTTGATTGGCAGGCCAAACTGCTTAGTACAATGTGAGGAGATCCGGGATCCCAGCCATATTCAGATCCGTTAAAGAATATGTTGCTATAAACAGTTGCATTTCAGAGCTCCCCAGGCTGGCCCCATTCCATAGCCCCAGTACCCAAGCCCCTTGTCTAACCTGGGGGATTACTTTTGCTACAGTTTAAGCCAGTACTGGTTCTCACTCAGCTCCTTAGTCACCAAAAAGGCAAATGTCACCCTGTCTGAGCCCTGGGACTACTCTGTTGTAGGATAACACTGTCTCTCTATCCAACCAGATAGAAAATCCCTTGCTTACACACTCACAGAATCTTCTAGTGATCAATTATTCTGTGGTCTTGTCTAATCTACCCCCCCATATACATTTTCAGGAGGGCTTTTGTTGTTTTCCTAGTGTCTTTTAATCCGAAAGGCGGATTTTTTTGCCATGGTATTTAAAAATTTTTTTTCAGGGTATTTACTTTTCTCTCCCTGATCATAAAAGTAATACATAAAAATATCTAGCATTATTGAGCACTTGCTATATATCAGGCCTGATGGCAAATGCTATAATTGCGTGACTTCATTTCTTCCTCATGACAACCCTGTAAGGAAGGTGCTATTACTATTCTCTTTTTCCAAAGAGGAAACTGAGGCTCAGAGAGAGAATATTCTTTATCCAAGATCCTACAGCTATTAAGTGGTGACTCTGGGATTCAAACCATGCCTCTTTACTCCTGAGTCAAAGCTCTGTACTCCTTCCATACTAGATCATTCTAGAAAGTTTGGAAAATTCAGTAAAACATAAAGAAAAATATTAAATTTCTATCAGTGCAGAGGTAACTCAGCATTCTGGTATATTTCCTTTTGTTCTTTTACGTGTGGGTAAGTGTATGCATTTTTTAAACAAATTTGGGGACACATTGAATATCGAGTTTCGGATTCTGTTTTTTTCTACCCAATGCTATATTATGGGCATTTTCCCTACATCATAAGGAGTTGGTCCAATGGAATCTGTAAGAGCGGTGACCAGAAGTGAAAAGTAGATGTGATGTTAGAAGGGAAATAAAGATGCAGATGTTCTCAGCCTTTGCCTTGCAAGTTGACAGTCTGGAGCCAGCCTGGGCAGGGTGCAGGGGCCTAAACCCCAGAGAAAGAGATCAGAGAGGAAAGAAGGCTTGGAACTCTTTGGTTGCCTTTGAGAAGTTCCTTCCCTCCCCCTGTGTGTCTGGATCCCACATGAAGGTGTGAGAAGTTGAGCAGGCCAGCTTGTGTTTGAAGTGAGAGTTAAACATGCAAAGTGACTTTTTACATAGGCCCACCTAAAGGCCAGGCTTTCTGGAAGAAGATGTGGAACACCCTAAATAAAGCCCCCTATAAACCTGTGAGTGGAATTACTCATTCATAGCAGAGAGACTGTCTCCTCCTGCTGGGTTTGGGCTCACGGCACTGAACTGTGTGAGGCTTGCCTGCCTTTGTTCTCTTACACATGTGTGTGTGAAAGAGAGGATGAGTATGTTTTATCGGCAGCAATATTTTTAAAGAAAGGAAACTTTTTAAATCATCCAAGAATACAGCAGGGAGGGGCAGAGAGATGGGAGTTGGGAGTTAGGGAGAGAGAAAGAAGTTAGTAGCTGCAGGGCTAGGAGCAGAGAAGACAGCGGGGGCAGTCTCTGCGCTTGGGGTAGGCGTCTCAGCACCCCTTGGCAGTGAGGATGCTTCAGAATGATGGCCTGAGATGCCAGTCTCTCAAAGATCACACAAGTAGGCTGTTAAAATTCAAGAGTGACAAACAGTCCTCCACAACAGTTACAGGCTTGTTCAAGGAATGTGGGCACGTGTGCAGAATCTAGGGCTGGGACATGAAGCCTTGGGTTCATCCAAGAGCTGGTATCACTTTGCTGTGTGACTCTGGGGAAGACCTTGGCCACTCTGTGCCCACAGTCTATCCACTAGCACCAGGGAGATTTCATTCATCTACCTTCTTCCTTCCCTTGGGAGAAATATGAGAAAAATGGGAGGGAGAGGCTTTGGGTTTCCCTTTACACATGTATAGCACTTTCAACTTCTAAAAGCAGTACTTTTTGAATGTAGAGGATTCTTCCTTATTACATAGGTTACCTCAACCTCCTGTTATAACACAGCAAGAGAATGGGGTGTCATCGCTGGACATGTCACTTAACTGCTAAACTTCAGCCTTTTCACCCTCCTTAAAATAAGAAATAATATAATCCTGAACAACTTACATGGTTATTAGGATAATATGAGATAATGGATATCAAAGTGCTTTGTACACCACAGAATGCCTATAAGTTTATGGATGATTATTTGTGAAGATTCTTGAATAGGGAAACCCCTCCTCATCCACCTTACACCCCTGAAGTTTGGAAGGCCATTTCCCCAGCTCATATAAAATTTGAGGCATCTTTCTTGGGTAGGGTGACTTCTCTCCATGCTATGGATGGGACACTGATCCCAGCAAAGTGTGAATAGCTGGGTAAAGAAAAACTAGGAATCTTGGGGCACTAAAAAAGTCCCTTAGTTGAGTTCCACTCTTGACCATGCCAACTAGCAGTGTGAAGTTGAGTGAGTCCTTTAATCTCTGAGCCTTCGTTTCCTCATTTGTCACTCATTTCCTAACCACAAAGAATTATTAAAATAATCTAGAATCTAAATGGGAACTGCTTTCAGAAGTTAAAAGTGCTACACTTGTGTAAAGGGATATTGTTAGAGCTCAGAGGTCTTCCTGAGGATGTTGAGATGAGCCAGTATTTAAGACTAGAATCTCCAGAATCCTATTATTTCAGAACTGGACGTGGCCATATCTCAACCCCCACAATTTTACAGAGTAGAAGAAATTAAGAGACACACGTGGTCCCCATTTGTAGTCTGACCAGGCAGGTCACAGTCTATTTTGGGGCTCAGGATCACCATATGTCCAGTGGGTGTTCTCCAGCTTACCCCACCCCAGCCGCTGAATGAGCACTGATGAGATCAGCTAATCTGTATACACCGTAATATCCTGTGTTAAAGCATCTCAGATTTACCACACAGTCTTCCCTGCCACTGTAATGTTATCAGATCTTTTACTGCAACATCCCAGAATCCCCCAATCCCCCACCTGCACCCCCACCCGGTTTTTGTCCCTGTCCTGGGACATCATCACCCACTAATTAATGAACATTTCTCAAGCATGCATGCTTTGCAAGCTGTGGGACTAGACCCTGTTCCTGGGGGGCATGGCAGCTCAGGGAGAAGGGCTCTCAGGAGGAAATGGTGCGAGAAGTCTGCTGAGCCACTAAACCACAGGTTTTCGCTCTTCGTGTGTTTAAGGGAGGCCAGGCGAAGGGCGGGGTGAGAACTGGAAAGGTTACCAGGGGAGCCTCCCCAGGCTGAAGGGTGCAGATTCCTCCCTGGGGTGTGGTGCCGGGAGGATGAGGGTCCTGGGGGAGGCAGAGGGGCTGCTTGGCTGCCGGGCCGCGGTGAGTCATTGGTCCCTTCTGTGAGCAATCGCCGGCAGGCCGGGGTGGGGCTAGCCGCCTTATTTTGGGCTTCTGTGCTGAGCCAGGCCTCGGAAAGGCTAAGGCAGTTGTTCCTCAGCTGCTCCTAGGGCTGGAGCGGAGCTGCGCGGGACGCTGGCGGCTGAGTCGTACGGAGGGCGGGGAGCGGCAGGTTAGAACGCAACCGGCCCGGGGCGAGGGCGGCGGGAAGCCGGGGCGACTGGGTTAGCGGCAGGGGAGGCCGCGCCGAGGTACGCTTTAAAGCTGCCACCCTGGGGCCCCAGAACTGCGGCCGAGGGCTGGCTTGTGCAGGGCTCCGCGCGTGGGCCCACTGAGGCAAAGGCCGGGGCAGCCTGCGCGCGAGGGAAGCAACACAGGGACCTCGTGCGCGCTGCGAGAGGAGGAAGCCGGGGCAACCCCCAGGCCGCCAGTCATTGTTCTCGCCTCCCAAGCCGGGAGCCTTACTAACCCTGTCTGGATGAGGCTGGTTTCAGCTTTGAGACTTAGTGAAGTCTAGTGGGGGAGGAACTTGGGTTCTTTCCCAGGGTGTTCTACTTTGGATGCGAGAGCTGACTTAGGCATGTACCCCTCATGTACTCTGACCCTCCCTCCTTTGTGAAATGGAATAACTCTCACCTCTACCTCTCCCCATCCAAAGGAGGACACCAGGCCTTGCCGACTCCTGCCCCGGCCTCTGGCCTCCGCTGGACATTCTTCTGGGTCTCTGTTTGGTCCCTAGAGGAATAATGCAGATCAGGGCCTCTTCCCTGCCTCCCTTTATTTCCACCTCAAGAAAAAGAAAAAAACAACAAACAAACCGTAATTTCTAAGTTGATTAATATTTTCTTCTTAGAGTAGTATCAAATGCAGTGTATTGACTGTTAATAAATGGCAATTTTGAACGATGAGATTGATAACAGAAGTTATCAGTTAAAAGAGAACCTTGTTACCTTTTCCACGCTCCGTGGCTCTCTTTGATCATGCAAAGTAAAAAATGTTACTGGCAGAAGTGGTGGAAACCTGTTTTTCCTTCTTTTGCTCTCTTTTTCTTCCTCTTTCATTTGCTCTTCTTCATCTCTTTCTTCCTTTTTTTTCCTCTTTATTTCCTTATTTCTCGAGTGCACAAAATTGGGTAAATCAAAATCCATGGTTCATGACACATTTTCTTCATTGGTTTATTAATGTATTTTAATAGATCTGATGAACCCACCACCCCAGCCAAACCCAAGGTCACCACCAATAACTTGCATCCACCTGTGTGCTCCCCTTTTATTCCCTCACTTTGTCACCTATCCCAACTGCTTTCCTGAATTTCATGTTCATCATTCTCTTGGTAAACATAAGTATGCCTAAACAAATGAATTATTTAGCTTTGCTTTACATTTTTTATTTAAAATGATGCCATACTGTGAGCAGTCTTCTAGGCCTTGGTTATTTCCCTTCAATATTGTAATATGAAGACTCATCCATGTTGAGTGTTGCTGTAGTCCATTCATTTACACTGCTATGTAATATTCCGTTGGTAAAGATACCACCCTATTTCACTATCGTGAACAGTATTGCTACAAATATTCCTGTTCATGTCCCCGGGTGCACATATGCAAGTCTTTCCCAAGTATAGATCTTTGAGGGAAATTGCTAGGTCTTGATATGTGAATATTCAGCTTTATGTGATAATGAAGGTTGTTGCCCTGTGCATTTGTAGTGGGGTTTGC
Source organism: Bradypus variegatus (assembly GCA_004027775.1). Taxonomy (NCBI): domain Eukaryota; kingdom Metazoa; phylum Chordata; class Mammalia; order Pilosa; family Bradypodidae; genus Bradypus; species Bradypus variegatus. Next base: position 8,351 of record PVKY010003637.1, read on the forward strand.
CCCTACCAGTGATGGGTAAGAGATACAATTGATCCATGTCCTCTCTAGAACTTGGTATCCTCAGACTTTTAAATTTTTGCCAAGTGAATGGTGTAAATAGTATCTCTTGGCACCCTTGATTTGAAGCCATTGATCTCTAATTACAGAAATAACACTCCATAGATCAGACCCACAAAAAGAGCAGATATTGAAGTTATCAGAGACAGAAAATAAAAATCTATATTGATATCTTAAAAAGAAATAAAATATTGAAAGAAGATGAAAGGTCAGGAAACTCAAAATTGACCTGGTAGATATGACAAAGAACCAAAGAGAACTTTTAGAAATTAAAATAGAGTAAAGGAAATTAAAGTTTTAATGAACAGGTTAAACCACATGTAGCTGAAGATAATATTAGTAAACCAGAAGATATTTCAAAGAAATTATGCAGAAATTTATCAAGACATTCTGAAGGTGGTTTAGAAACACAGATGGAAAATACAAAAGAGGTATACAAGCATTGAGAACAGAGTAGAAATTGGGAAAATTTTTCAATAAAGGGCAAGGTAGTAAATATTTCAGGCTTTGTGGGCCAAATGGTTTCTGTCACAACTACTCCAATCTGCTCTGGTAGTGCTAAAGCAGCCGTCTAATTGTTTAATCCATAAACAAGTTGGTGTGGTGTCTTTCAATAAAAGTTTATTTATAAAAGCAGACATTGGGCCAGATTTGAATAAAATGGCCCAACATACATTTAATTTACATTCTGGAAAGGGATAATAGAGAGAATAGGAATCTGACAATATTTGAAGAAGTAATGGTCAAGAATTGATGAAATAAAATCATCAGGTTTATAAGGCCTAATGAATCCCAAGAAGAATAAACAAAACTTACCCCTAGACACATCATAATGAATTTGCAGAACACCAAGTATAAATAATTTGAAAGTAAGCCTGAAAGATAGATTACTTACAAGGGAATGACAGATTAATAGCTGACTTCTCAACAGCAACAATAAAAGAAGATAGTGGAATAATATCATCAAACTGCTGGGGAGATAACTGCTAACAGAATTCCATCATTAGTGAAAATCTTCCAAGAATAAGAACCAAATAAAAGCCTTTGCAGACAAACAAAAACAGAAGTTTTTACTAATAAATCCCTACTAAAACAACTTCTGAAAGAGGTAGTTCAAGAAGAAAAATTACTTAAACAGAAGATCTAAGATTAAAGAAGGAATGATGAGCAAAGGAAATGGTAAACATGAAGTTAAATTTAGACACTGATAGCAAAGCAGATAATAGTAATAATGTCTAATTTATAAAGATAAAATGAGGCTATAGCTAAAAATCCCACATAACAATAGCATATTAAATGGAAGGAGAGTGATTGGCGTTCAAGAGTTCTAAGGTCCATGTATGGTTTGGAAAGAGGTTAAAGATTTTGACTATCAGAAATCTTTAAGACAAATATGTATATTAAGATTTCTAACCTGACACAAAAAGGCTAGGCATAATATAACTTCCAAACTAGTAGGAGGAAAGAAAACGGAATTCAAAAAAGAAAACACAAAAGACAATAGGAAATATAGCAGTTAAAAAAATTTTAAGGCTGTGATATAGAAGAAAATGATAACTGCTACATTTATTGAGTACCTCCTGAGTTAGTCACTTTGAGCCATTTATCATCGTAATTTTACATAATGTGTGTAAGACTGTCAGGTACAACACAAACATCAAATATTACGCTTTCTATTCTTACTGTATCCCCATGACTAAACTAGGTCTGTCACACAGTAGGCATTAATATTTATTAAAGAGTGCATTCCTTGGGGGTGAATACTGATTCCAATCTAAAGATGAGCAAATGGAGATTCTGAGAAATAGCATGGGTAAAAAGAGAAGTGCCAGACAGTTTTGAGTATGAAACTCATTTCTACTTAGGAACTTTGTGGGTTTAAGCAAAATATCCCCCTTGGTTTACTTACTGGTAAAAAATAGTCAAATGGTGCTAGGCACGTCATGTTCATAAGTGGTAGATGTTATTGTCTTTGTCATTATTACTACGGTTGGATAACTTGTTCAAAGTTGCCAGATCCTGAATCCCTTCCCCTACCTGGATTGAGTTGGGATGCTAATCCAGACACTGGAAATTCAACCAAAGCTATTTTCCCCCATACCATGTGGTAGACTTTTCCTGCCTTTTCTAAGGCAGAAGTATCATGTGATAGTCAAGAGCATGAACTTGGGAGTCAGGCGGACCTGGGTTCATGGCTCAGCTGTGGGATCTTGGGCCTTAGTTTCTTCAATTGTTAATAGGGGACAAAGGAAGCTACCACAAAAGGTGGTTTGTGGGATTGTGAGAATGCACACCAGTCACTTTGGGAAATGGAGATGGTAAGTTAGTTCCCACCTATATAAGAACTAAGGAGTAGTTTCTTACGGAGCAACAAGAAGAGAATGGATTCTAACATCGGGAAAGAGATTAGTCTAGATGACCTTGAGTCCCTTCCAACCATAAGATGTTAATTCCTTCCTTATGCAGAAGCAAGGGAAATGCTGCAATATCGCCCCACTCACCTTTTGAAGGGTGAGCAGGTCACTAGTGACTCTAGACCCTAAACATGGGCTACAATAGTTACATTTGAACACTTACTTTATGGCAGCACTGTGTCCTGTGCTTTACATGGACTGTTTAGTTATCTCGAAGTCACGTGAAGTATGTACTATTGTCCTCATTTTTTCTGTGACAAAACTAAGGAGCAGAGATGTTAACTTTCCCAAGGTCAAACAGGTAGTGAAGGTGGATCTGGGGTTTGGACCCAGACTATCTGTCCCCAGAGCCTGTGCTTTAGAGGTGACTGGTTTCTGAGAAAAAGAACCCTCATGTCTGGAAAGCACTGAAAAGGCAATTATTACAGGGAAATAATATGACTTTTGCCAAAGTCAGGTTTGGATTCTGGCTTGGCTTCTTACCATATGAATCTAGACAAAGTATTTAACCAGATTCTTCTCTGTAAAATGGAGGTGGTAATAGCCGTTTTCCCAAAGTTCTTTGGAGGATCAAATGAGATAATGTATGTAGGTGCTCAGAAAGCACTAGAAACCCTGTAGCTTCATTTTGGGTGAAGAAGGTCTTAACTATACTTGCTTTAAGCTGATGCCTGTGTGTTCTGAGCTGATAATGGACTTTGGGAGAGTGGATAGATGAAAGCTTTCTTTTTGCCTCCTTGAAAAGATGATTTCCCACCATCTGTCCATGACTCTCAATACATTTCCAACACCACTCCCCTCCCTCACTCCCATAGAGGATGGTATTCAAGAAAGCTGGGGCTGTCTCTCCTCCCCTTTGCCCTGCCACTCAGCCTTGCCAGGCCACCTCTTGAGTTCTTTGGTGTTGCATCAGGCCCTCCGTGGCTCTCAGCCCTGGGCATGTCAGACGCCACTAACTGAGATAACTGACCTCTGTGCCACTGAGTCTCCCTTCTGTTACAAAATGGGCCTGAGCTCATGGGGACAGCCGCAGCTGGGCTTAACACATCCTGAACTTGGTTCTGCTCTTTCCTTCTCTACGCTCTCTCCAGTCTGTACCAGCAAGTCTCTTCCATTTGTTCTCCTTTCTTTAATCAAACTCTTTGGACATATACTAACTTGCAGTAACATGGAGACAGCAGCCTCCTCTTGCCTTGAAGCAGGAAGCTGAGGAGGTTCATTGTCCCTGAAGCGGGAAGAGGTCATGCCCGACTGCTGTTCTGACACTCTGCTCTGAGGCCTCTTCTGGGCTGTCTCTTTTCTCAACAGATATTTACTGTGTGTGATGCCATCAGACCCCAGAAGAACTAGTTGGAAAGGAGAGAATTGGTCATCTGGGCCTGATGATCATGCCTCTGCCCACTTCCTGCTGAGAGGGTCTATTCTCGCCCAGGAGATGCTGTTTTCAGTGTTAGGGCAAAGGGTCTAGAGATTCTAGGGCACTTCTGTTTTCCCTCTGTTCATATTTTGTTTTATTATTGTTGTTGTTTGTGTGTGTGTTTGGTTTTTAAATCTCTTCCCCTCCTCAATCTTTTTCACTTTTGGCTTCTATGCACTTAAATATTTCTGTATGTCCTGCATGAAAATGGTTGCCTTGCTTAACTGGGTGTGCCCTGTCTCCTTTATTTAGATGTCTTTGGACTAGAGGTTCCCTAAGGGAAGAAGCCTTCTTCTTTCCATACTCTGAATCTTCCTCCCCACTTTTTTGTTCTCCCTATTCTGTTTTCTCCCTTGTACACCCCCTCAGTGCACCAGGAGCTGCACAGCCTTTATCTAGACCACAATCTGTACCCTAAAGGTGTTGACAGCCAAAGAGGATGACACACGCCGACATCACACATACAGACAGTGTGTCTCACAGTTACTTCTGGGAGGAAGTCAGAGAACCTATATTAATCTTCTGAGCTCATCAGGACAGGAATCCCCCAGCTCCAATGTCCTGGGATGGGCCTAAAATGATCTGACTTTTTTTATACAGGCCACTCCCATGTTCTCTTATTATTGTTCTTTCCACTTCCCTTACAGGACCTTGTAGCCATGTTGTACTTTTTTTTGTCTCTTTAGGCTCTTCCTGTGGTTGCATGACCTAAACTTGGTCACTTCACCTTTAAGACCATGTGTTATAAAATCTGTAAAAGGAATAATCTTTGGTCCTGTTTGCCTTAAAGGGTTGTCACAAAGATCAAACATCGGAGCACTTTGAAAACTATGAAGTATTACCTAGATGTGAGTTGTTACCACAGCCTTCTTTTACTATCATGAAATTGTTCTTTTTCTGCCCAGACTTGCTGACACCACTTAATAGGAAATCTCAGACAGGCACATTCTCCAGACATAACAGCAAAAGATGGAGAGAGATTCTGGAGAAGTCTGTGAGGAGGGTAGGGGTGAGGGCACTAGACTCTTCCTGGTATAGAGGGTCCCTGATATAGAGCCCAGACTCAGATCTGGAATGTATAGGAACAGGGTGGCCAGAGGCACCTGGGAGCCTCTGATAGAGGGGCCAGCACATCTGCCTCATTGTTTATATTTAATGCTGCTTAATGCAATTGATCTCCATCCAAGGACAACGGGCCATTGCACACTAAAGAAGTAATCATCCTTTCAACTGCCATATGAGGTAGATTACCTCTATTATCTCCATTTTCAGATGAGGAAACTAAGGCTCAGGAAGAGTGGATTTGTTGGGGGTTTGGTGCTAAGGAGAAGGCAGGCCTTATGCTGTTTGGGACAACTGTTGTGGGAGAGCCTGTGAGGGACAGGAGCCTGGCCAGGGAGGGGCAGCTCTGGCCTCCCAGACAGAGCTCTCGGAGGGTCTGGGCCCACACGGCCGGCTGGAGCATCCTCTGGCCAAACTGGATTCTGGATTTCTTCCTTGGATTTTTCTTAGAGTCTATTCACCCAAGGGAATATGCCAGGTTGAGAGTTACAGCAGCTTCTAGCCCAGAAAGCATCTTTATAAAGATTTTAGAAAGATGCTCCTTTCAGTTGATTGCCGTCCCACAGGTACACGGCTTAGCAAGCAAAACTCAGGCTGGGTTTCACCCCCAACCACTTCCTTAGCTGGTGCCTGTGTTCAGGACACATCCTCCCAACCGTACCCAGCAGCTCTGGGAGGCCCTAAGAAAGCTCTCCTTGGCCCAGATGTGAGGCTGAGCCCACTAAGAGGAGGCCCATGCTGTGAGTAAGCTTTCTGGTAGCAGCTTGGTGACCACAAGCTGGCCTAAAGGGAGACCCCAGAGGTGCTGGTTACACACATGGAAATGCATAAGGGAGATATTTCTGCCCTTCATTTGACACCTAACACAGATTACTTTGCATCGTTTGCTCTCCCTGTATCCTGCTTTTCCATCTTAATCATTTAACCCTTTTGTCCCAGTGCCCAGCACAGTATTTGCCTGATAGGTACTTAAATGTAAAAGCAGAAGGTTTGTGTTAGATGCTCCCCACAATCCACTGCATGGCTGTGATTCTGGGATCCTATGAGATGTTTGATGTACTGGTGAGAAAAACAGGGGACTGCTCCCAGAAGAGGGCAGGAACTTATTGGCTAGGGCCTCCTAGCTTGAGGTCATTGACCCCTGGCCCCTCTCTGCTCTGAGAAGGTGGCAGGGCGTAAGTGGTCCTTAACTTACAATGATGCTATATTGGCTATATCTGGATGTAGAAGAGCCCAAAGCAGCTCTGTCTCCTCTCCATCTCTCCAGTGTGAGCCAAGCTGGCACCAGCTCGGTAGGAAGCATCCAAGGGGGTTCTCTTAAACTGCGGAGAGCTGCCCATGAGTCTGAAGGGGAATTCCTTGGCCAGGTGGCTGCATTCAATTGACAGTTCCTGCCAGGAGGACATGGTAGCATTTTGGCACTTGACACAGTTCTACCCCATCTGGCTCCTTTGGAATGAGAGTCCTAATCAGGGGACCTGGGAAGGTGATATGCTAATACCAATGTGTGGAGTGGACAGTGGGGTGGGCCTCAATTCTGGGGAATATCACCTTCACACATCACTTCTGGGGATAGTATTGTCACCTCCCTTTTTGCAGGCAAAGCTCAGAGCCTTTGGAGGTCCTTCTTTTCCCAAAGCAACTCAGTTTTAGCCTCTGTTCTCCCTGCCTCCTACTAGATTTGGTTGGATAGACATCCGATACATTAGAGAGGTTGCTCATCTCCTACTAACTTCCTAGGTTTATCTCAACCCCTGAAAAGGCCCTGATTGTTCTATAAATGGGGTCTTCCACCTTCACCTCCCCAGGAAGAGGCGGGAATTGTCAAGGCTATCTGTTTTCTTTCCCCTGCACTGTAGCCTTCTCTTCGTTTTGCCCTACCCCCTCCTGTCTTGGCTCTTAAAACTCTTCCCATAGGAATAAAAAGGCAGTTCACCCTCCTAACCCTCTTTAGGCCCAAACCTCTGTTTGTTCTCTTAGAAACCATGGCAACTTGTCCTAAGAGGCCACTTCTACCATCTTGAAAGTTAATATTCCAAAGCTTTGTACTCACAGTTGTGAGTGCTCTAGCATTTTTTTATTGTTAACTTTTTCCCATCGTTGAAGAGAACAGTAGCCTCTGATATTTCAGATCTGCTAAAAGGAGAAAGTTGCAAACAAACCAACCTCTAGATAATCCTTTTACAAGTCGACTAGGAATGGGAGCAACTCTCTCAGGAGGGCCTGGAAGATGGATATGGGCAACATTGGCTGGGAACCTGGAAGAGTATTCTGGAGTGTGTTCTGCACTTATTTTTCTTATGCATTTTTCTTTTTTCCTGATCTCACAATTACTTAGAAGACTGGAGCTTACACCAACTATTTTTCCCCCTTTTTCTTCTCCTTAGCATGTTTGTCTTTGCTCTGGTGCTACCTTTTAAAGTCCCAAGTTGGGAATCCAGAGAGCTGGGATGATTAACTGCAGGAGCCCAGTGGGAGAATTCCACAGCCTTAGACGGCAAAGTTTCCGTAGCCTGCCAGCTGTGGGACTTCCCCCATGAAGGAAAGTCCTCTTTCTTGGGCTGGCTTTTGGAGGAGGGTGGGGCAAGAGCAGGCTGGCTGTATCCTAGGCTTCTCTGTGGACTTGGCTGCTCTCAGAGGGAGGGTTCAGCGGCTGAAACCCTGAGTGGAGGACACCACCCCTCCCCCCACACCAGAAAAGATTGTTCTGTGGTGATGGAGATCCTGCTAATTTGGAACAGCTGGCCAGGGTGTATAGCCAGGAGAAGCTGGGGAAAGCTGGCTCTGGTGACCTTCTGCAGAGGCGAATGTTAGGCAAATCGCATGAGTCGCCTAGGAAAGTCTGGCTCTGCTGAGTTAGCATGCCTTTTTCTACTCCCCCTCTGGTCCCTTCTGTGAATCTTTGCATAGTAGCAAGGAGAGCAAGAAGAAGGCAGCTACGGTACTTGGGGAGCTAGAGTTTAACTTCCATATGTATTCCCTGCCCGTTTCATAGGCACAGAGTAGAACTGAGGTGGGATAGTGGAGCCATCTGGCAGCTTCTAGCTGGGGAGGACCAGCTTATGTTCAGCAGTTGGAATTTCAGCTTTCTTGATGGTCATTAAAAGGAGCCCGGTTCAGATGGTGACTCTCGGTGCCTATTACGTCTGTCTTAGGTGACCAGCCCTTTCCACCATCAGGCCACTTCCGTATTTATGCTAGATTGGGAATTTGCCTGAGCATGCTAGATACTGACTTTTGATTTGAATCCATAGGAATATTCTCGTATCTCTCCTCTTCCCCGTCTCTGTTAGGTTTTCTCACTTCTGAGTCCTCAGTGTTGGCAATTTGTCTCTGCTTCAAGCATAGTTAAATGCTGCCTAAGTATTTGACTTAGCCAAGCAAGCTCCAGATGGATTTGGGGGTACAGATTGGCTCATAGCATGCAGTCCAGCATGCCTTTGACCTACCATCCATGACCCCAATTACATGGTTCTGCTATGTGGGGTAGTCCTACAAAGTTCCTGAATTGCTTCTCAGCATATTGCTACTCCTTCCACTTTCTGAACCAATGTGGACTAGGAAAGGGCTGATTGATTTCAGAAATTATCCAGGTAAGGAGAATGGAATTCTGTCTGATTAGGCTATCCCTGGAGAAGTAGAATGAGGCAGGGGGAAGGGGGAAAGAGAGAGAAAGAGGTGGTAAAAGGAATATACATAGATATGAAAGAATAAAGTGAGAAGCTTGGGATAGAGAGAAAAACGAGGCGGTGGAAAGAATTTGGTGCTAGGTTTTTTTCCCTATGACTTCTGATAGCACAGTGCTTCAGAAATAAAATAATCCAGAAAACATCCTTTTTTGCCACTTCCTACAGACCTCCCCACCTACCACCATCACCACAGTTCTCCCAAGTTTTTCCTTGGAGGTACTTCAGTGGTGTTTAAAATGCTATGTGTGGGAGTTTACAAACGGGTGTTGGGAGAATTTAAATTCTTTATGTTTACCCCTTTGCCTCTCCCTAGATAGTGGGTGGTCCCTGCAATGATGGCTCATCCACTTTCTACCTGCCCCAGAAAAATCCTATGGCTCCATGTCCTGAAGAACAAGGGAGATATGCCCCCAAGCCATTTAGTCTACCAACTTCGGGACCCAAGAGTAATAGGGGATTTGGGGTGAGTGCTGAACAAATAGTTCTCAGGACTTAGAGGTAACTGATTCTCTCTGGGGATTGTGTCCCCATTCTTCTCCTTCCCTTGGAAATGGAAACCCACTGGAGTGGAGAGGGTTGGTTCATTCATTAATTCCACATTAGCCCAGGCACTGGGCTGAGGTTGAGATGGAGAGGCCACACCACCTTTCTGCTCATTTGGAAGAAGAATACACAGTATGCTTCCACTTTCGTTCCCTTCAGACACTCCATCAACAGTGACCAGCCAGAGTTGAGTCACCTCATGGCCCTTTGTCTCTTTCAACAATGGGTCCTGTGTCCATCACCGTGGATCTGAGCCCTTTTGAATAGATGTTCTTTCTAACCTATGATTTTTAGAAACTTACTCCACCTTGGGATTCTGAGATGTGCCTGTTGCTGTCTTTGTCTTTTTATGTATTCACAAGTAATGCTCAGTTTGCATTAATACCCTTAGACCTAGGAAGGAAGTGCCAGTTGGCTGTAATACTGGCTCATACTTGGTGCCCTTCTATTTTCCCACCACCAACTGCCCAGGACAATATCCCATGACCCTTCTGGACCCTGCCCTACCTCCTCCCTTCTCCCTTCCTACCCTGCAGGAACAATGGGATGCTGATGAGGGTTGGTTTGACAGGCTTAGATAAGATGCCTCTTTTGGCTTCAGGGTACTGCCAAGACTGATTTCTGTCCCAAGTTCTGATCTTCCCAACAAGACTTTATCAGCCATGAGGGCTGTCAGTTAGGACTTTGACCTTTCCTGAGGGAGCAGAGGAGGGCTTCCCTGATGGAATCATCAACATCATCTTCTGAGGGTTCTCCTGCCCTCTCTGCTCCCTTTGGGGGTTGTTCCCATCCATATCCTTTCTGAGCTGTGGCTGTACCTGGAAGACATTCAGTTATAATATGAGATGGAAGGAAGCAGAACAATCTATGGGCTTTTCTCTTTTTAACAACTGTCTTAACTTTATTTTTATCTGGAGTGGAGTTTTTTCCTCCTAATGAGTTTACCAAACCCAAAGTAGCTGGAATAAGTGGGGAAAGAGGGATGATAAAATCCTTCAGCATCTTTTGTGTTCCCACCAGCTATTTCTGGAAGGTAAATCACTCTCCTTGCTTGACTGTTATTCAGTTACTGACAGCCTATAGCATATTTATCAAAGTCAGAACACTCTTTTAGCTTAGTTGTGTTTGTGTGTGTGTGTGTGTGTGTGTGTGTGTGTGTGTGATCACCCTATGGGTAGTTACTTCCACTCTTTCCCCCCTTGAGATGCCTATGACCCATGGCCCATTTCTCTTTTCTTATTTTTACTTTATTTCTGGTTGGGGGAGTGGAGACGGCAGCGGGCCATCACGCCACCACCCAGGAGCTGGAGACTGATCTCTGACTACTCCCCACCTCCACTGCTAGTAACCTTTCCCATATCCCTAGTGCCCGAGAAGGACTCAACCTTACTTTTGATCATCCTTCAGCAGCTGAACCTTGAATGCTGGCCCCTTGGAGCCAACGAGGGGGCCAAGTCTTGTTGTGCAGGAGTATCACCTCACCTCAGAGCTCCAAGTAGTGAGCGTTGGGTGGAGGTTCTCTCCGTAAGAGTGGAGGAAGCGTGTATCCCTTCAGAGGCTCCTCAAGAGGCTGTTTGCTGCAGACCTTCAGCCAGGAGAGAGGCCAAGCTCTAGCCAGGGTGACATGCAGCCACGGAGGGATGGATGTGAGCAGCTGTCTTCCCAAAACCCCTGGTTGACCATGGGGGCTGACAGGTTGGGGAGGAGGGGATGTGAGGAATGCTGCTGGCTGGAGCCTGGCTTTGGCAGGAAGGAAGAAGACAAAGTGGCTTTGTCTCCTTTCAGTATTGTAAGTGGGGCAGAGATGAGCTGATCCTGAGTTTTGGACTTGCTGAGGCAGGGCTTATGTTCCTAAGCAATAGGTATATGTGTGGCAGGAAGCCCTACACATTCCCTTCTTTAAAGGAACTTACCCATATTCTTCACTTCAATTTTCTCCTCCCTGACTCAAGCCATAAGCTTGATTTTCTGGTTATCTTTTCGTTCCTGAGAAAGTTGTAGTGGCTTTCTTTTTATTTTTTTAAAAGCTGTTTTAGGGGGCTGGGAAAGGACAACTTTAAAAGTAAAATAATAAAAAACAGACCACTCTGCCATTAAAGGCACATAAATAGCTTCACCGTAGCCAGGCTGCACACTCACTTTGCCATAGCAACCTACAACGAGTGTTTATAACAGCCTGTCAGCCGGACTGGAAAACAGCAGCTGCTGCTGCTCCACCAGCCGCACTGGTACTGGCCACCGTGGCCCCGGGAGCAGAGGGGCAGCTGCTCCCTGGGAGGTGCTGCTGAGGTGGGCCTGACCCTTCTGCAGGGAAAGCAGCCTGGGCTCAGATGTGATAGGGGCAGTAGTATCTTAGGAGCCCGATGTGAGAGATGGAGGTCTTTCAATTGAGTATAATACCCCCATCTATTTCTTGTCTCCTAGAGAGGTAGAAAACATGAGTGAGGAGGGTACTTAGCTCCACCTGAACATGAAAAGGTGTCTGGGTGCTCCTGTAAACCTCACAAGGTAGCTCATTTAATTTCCTGCATAAATCTGGGCTTCTGTTGCAGCCTATTGTATGAAGTCTTCTCAAGTCTTTTCTCAAGGACTATAAGGAGAGGGGCTTTTCTCTGGAAAGATCAGGGGACTCTGGGAAAGGGGATTGCCCTGAGATGAATGGAAGCAGAGGCCAGCATTCTGAAAGGAATACTGGAAAGGGAGGGACAAAGCAGATGTCATATGATGAGACATGGCTGTGCCTTCCCCTCTTGGCCTTGCTCTGAGGCCCATGTTCTGACTGGGTTCCAATTTAAAGCTTGCAGAGTGCTTTAACCTGAAATCATTGGAGATTCTGTTGAGGTCATTCACGGAAATGCTTTGTATTCTCTATGGTGGTCCTCAAAATGCAGTCCCCAGACCAGCAGTGTCAGCCTTGTCTTATTAGGGAGCTTGTTAGAAATGCAAATTCTCAGGCCCCACCCCAGACTTCCAGAATCAGGAACTCGGGGAATGGGGCCCAGCACTAAGTTTTAATAAGCCCTGTGGGATTCTGGTGAACTACTGCTCTAAAGCACCCCACAAATGCACAAGGCTGTGACTCATCCCCTTTCTCAGGCCCTGGGCTGAGCAGTGTGTGAACAAGGAAGAGTGAAACAGGTGCGATGAGATGGCAGTTTACGTAGGGAGTGCCACCTGCTCTCATCTTCTCAGCATGGAGCCCTCACTCATTTGCCCGTGACTCCCAGACAATATCTGGGCTGCGAGGAGGGCTGGAATCAGCGAAGTGGGGAACTGCTCTCTCTGCTGTGTAAGGACGAGCCTGCCACGCAGTGGAGAGAGGTGATGGGGGTGTTGTGTTTTCCAGTGTGTGACGTGAAGATGAGTGTCTGGATCACACAGGAATGCTATTTTACTTCCTCTCCTGCCGGGCTCCTGGGAGCCAAGCAGCTGCCTGTGGCACCTCCTTTTGGTGGCTGAGATGTGGCCACCTCAGTCTACAGGCCAGGCAGCTTTCCCTGCAGCCCCAAGGGCTCCCCCGAATTCAAGGCCTGGGAATAGCCATATCCTGACTACAGTAGCCAAGGGAGACTGACCCTCGTCTCTCCACGGCATGGCATGATTCTGCTGAAATTTGTGTCTAAAAATAACCCAGGATCCAATCCAG
>PVKY010003638.1:0-21195 GCA_004027775.1 Bradypus variegatus
AGAAAAATTCCCAGCTCTGAAAAACATTGTTTTCCAGATTGAAAGAGATAGGTGAAAATAGACACACACCCTAGGCACCTCAGCAAGAAATTTCAGAGCATCTGAGGACGAAGAGATGATTCTGCAAGCTTCCAGAGAGAGGGAGGGAAAAAAGGTTCAGACAAAGGAACAAGAATCCAAATGGCCTCAGACTTTTAAACAATATTGGAAACTAGAAGATAGTAGAACAATGCCTTTAAAATTCTGAGGGAAAACATTTCCCAACCTAAAATTTGATAGCTAGCCAAACTATTTTAATTAAATATGAGAGTGAAATCGAGACATTTTGAGGTGTTCATGGTCTCCCACTCACTGTTTTACAAGCCAGAGGAGATGCTTTGCCAAATGAGAAAGTAAACCAAGAAAGAGGAAATACAGGAGACCCAGGGGTTAGGAGCTCCAGCACGGTAGGTGGAGGGACCCCTGGGCAAGGGTGAAGAGGTAGCCCTGGAAGACAGCTGTGTACCCAAGGCAACCAGTCATATCAGAGCATATCAGAAGGTTTCAGAAAAGTTTTCATTAAGAAGATGAAATTGATGGCATAGTCAATATGCTTGAATGTTTTCAGAGGAGAGTTACACAGGGATCGAAGGGGGAACATTGGAGTTGAATTAATGGCAATTAATAGTGAACTAAGCAAAAGAGAAACTTCTTAGCTCCAGGGGAAACAAAAAGGTTTATAGGCATAGAAAAGTATTTATGGTATACTACATGGTTCAATTATGAATAATAGTCATATAATCTAATAATGTAAATACCCAATATTGATACTATCAAAATTATAATGAAACTGTACTAGCAGGATCAGGGATTTGGAAAAGGTGGGTAAGGAGGTGGAGGAGATGGGCCTCATCTCCACCTGTTAGCAGTCGTTAGATAATGCTTATGGTTGAAAAATCAAGGAGCAGCAATCTAAGTATGTTACTTTGAGTTCTGAATGGGGGTTTGGTGTGGAGTAGAATCTGCTTTTAACAGCTCTTGAAGAACTACTTAGTCCTCAAGGCTATGTGCCTGTATTATTATTTTTTAAAAGATTAAAAAAGTTAATGTACCAACATTTTAAAAAGTCTAACAAAGTGTACCTATGAGAATGTTGCAAAATTCATGTCAGCCATCATTTCTTTGCTTTGAGCTAGTAGAGGAAGTTAATGCAGCAGCACTGCTTTTACTTTCCAATAAAACTCTTAATGTTTCATTAACATATGTCTTTTGCCATTTGTATTTCTAAAAAATTCAGAAAGAAAAAATAGAGTAAAAGTCCCCAGTAATTCTCTCTCAAGAGTCAAAAGTTTATTTCTTCCAATTTTTTGTGCATAGAATAATATACACACATATATACGGTTTTAATTAAACAATCCATAAATACATTCTTATTATTTAAAAAAAACCCAATATAGAAGGATATTGTCTGGCAACTTGCCTTTTTCCATAATATATCTTTGACATCTTTTTACATCAGCACCTATGAATGTTTTTTTTAATAGCAGACTATATAGTTTCCTGGGTAATCACTTCATAATTTATTTAAATTATCTCCCACTGATGTACATTTTGAGTGTGTATAAGTTTCAGTGATTCAATAAAGATCCTTATAAAAAATCTATGTGCACTTGTCCGAAACCAGAATTTTAGAAGTGGATTTGCTAGGTGAAAGGATATACCCATTAAAAATTTTAAAAGATATTGGCACGTGTCCTTCAAACAGTTGTGCCAATTTATATTCCTTCATCTGTATCTCAGAATACCTATTTCCTCACCCATGTCAAGTATTATTTATCCTTGTAATATTTGCCAAACTGATGGGCAAAAAAATTTAGATATTTCATTCTGATCTCTTTAATGTTGATTTTGAGCTTATTTTCATACCTTTATTAATCATTGGCATTTCTTAATTCTTCATATTATCTTTTGTCCATTATTCTATTGGATTATTCCTCTTGATTATTGATTTGTAAAGGCATTTTAAATATTAAGACTATTAGCACTTGTTATATGTATACAAATATTTTTCCTAGTTTGTGATTTACGTTTGTAAATAGTGGGGTGTTTTTTGGTGGTATAGCAGTTTTAAATTTTTATATGTTCGCATCTACCAATTTTAAGTTTTAATGCATTCAAATTTATCAGCTACTTTATGGTGTCTGGGTAGAAATACTTCATGTGTAAAAATACGTGCATGATTTTATTCAGTGAACACTATGATTACAGGCCTAAGACTAATCAGCTTTGCAAAAACCTATGAAAATATTTGAAATCTGAAATAAAATATTCTTTGCTCTACAAAAAAAAAATTTGCAAAGTGTAAGTTGTTAAATGTTTAAATAAACATCTACAAATGTGACATTATGTCAGCTTCATTAATTATTAAATTTAGTACTTACAAGCATTTAATTCATTTGAAAACAATTTGTAGAATAAGTTTTTCCCATCTCACAAGAGTTCTTGTGAACAAGTGTGATTACAGAGGTTAAAAACCAATCACAAATTATATAAGTTTCTTATGGCCACATGATGTCAAAGCAGAGCTGCAAAAATTCTTTCAAAAAATTATACATCAAAAATTAGAGCTGATATGGGTTGGGTACATGTAATATGCTTGTTATCACTGACTGGAAAGCCTCTAGAAGGATTATCTAAGGTCCCAGAATCTATGAATAGCCTGTTCTGCAACTCAAAATTGTAAAACTTTTTGTACCATGCTTTTTTTTCCTAGTATGATTTCATTTTGTATGTCTAAATTTTTGTGATTCATCATGAATTTATTTTTATGTGAGATACGTGAAAGTGGCTTTTTCTTTTTCTTCTAGTCAGCAATCCAGTTGTCTGCACTCCTTTTTGTAATATATTTGAAATGCTAATGTTGATCATAAACTGTATTCCCACACTGCTTTGATTACTATTTTAAAATGGGAGAACAAGTGACTGCTTAATAAACGCAGTTCAGTTGTCAATACTTTTCAAAAGTTGTTTGCAGTGGGAGGACCCTCCTGGTGGCAAAGACATGGGAAACAACTGGCTTACCCATTGTCTGACAAATGGGGGGGGGCATGAAAGTGTGTAAATACTGCACATTTTGTGGCAAAAAGAGTTACGTGTCTTAAGGGAGGAGCAGAAAAGTGCTTGGGGTTCAGGAAGGAGTGTGAGGGCATTGTTACATGTCTTGTGGAGTAGGGGACATTTGAGTGAGGTCTTGAAGTTGGGGTAGGTGTGTAAGGCAGTGGTCTTCAACCTGGGGTACCCATACCCTTGAGGGTATAAGAAGACTTTCTGTGAGGTACTCAACACAGATGATTTTAAGAGCTCAATATCCAAGTCCTTAGCCTACCTATTCTTACTCATCAGCTGATTGTACACAACACATAAGGTCCCTGAAATTCTGGTGTTCCTCTGGGTCACCAAACAAAGAAGCAATCCAGAATTTGGGGGCACATATCCAGAAATATATCACTTGAGTCTGAATGACAAATTCTTCTGCAAGTTAACACATAAGGTCCCTGAAATTCTGGTGTTCCTCTGGGTCACCAAACAAAGAAGCAATCCAGAATTTGGGGGCACATATCCAGAAATATATCACTTGAGTCTGAATGACAAATTCTTCTGCAAGTTAGATAGTTTGCAATATTTTGCTTTCAACAAAATTGAAGAAATACCTAATCAAGTTGTCAGCTAACAGATCATTAAAAACAATTTGTGATGATATGTTAACCATGTGATTTTGTGGCATATAATTCAGAAGTTCAAAGCATCAAGTGACAGTTCAAAAGCAAAGCTCCTATACCATCTACATATTTATGTGAATGAGATTTCCCAATACTTGTGTTTATAAAAATGAAATAGAGGAATAGAGTTAATTCTGAACTCTCTTACTCTAGCAATAAGAATACTCATTCTCTGATAAGTGAACTAATTGGGGGAAAAATCTCTATCTATCCTTGTAAGAGTTACATTTCCAACAAGATTTTTGTGTTCTCTCTTGAATAATTATCATTTTGTAGTAATAATAACTGAGGACAACTTCAGTCAGGAAAAGAATTGACCTTTAGAACCCTGTTCATTAGAAATTGAAAGCAAAATTAAAACTTCAATTTGCATAGATATTTTTGTAGCAGAGAGGCAGATGGGGTGATCAGTAAAGGACTTCCAAGTATAAAAATATCTTCTAGTAGGATAAAATTCTGTGGGAAAAGTGGAATGAAAATAGAAGTTCAAGGTGATAAAAGAATGATATAAACATTTCAGCTGTCAAAGAACTTGCTTGTGACTAATTGGGTTTAAAATTACTTGGGTTTTTAGATTCCATTGGCTACATTAAAAGGGTGGTGGAACAGTTTTATTTTAAAACATCAATATTTACAATACTCCAGAAATGACATTTTGGGCAGTTATAGATGCATTTTATACATTTATTCAAAAAGGTGCAAAAAGCTACATAGTTTTTAAAAATTATCTTTGGGAGTGGGCAAGCAAAATATTTTAAGAAATTTGTGAAATTAGGGAAGATAGTTTTTCTGTAGCAAGAGTCACAATCATGTTTCTGGAGGGAGCATAATTTAAGAAAGAGGAGTTTAGGGGGACAACTGAGGGAGCAGAATTCCAGGGAGAAAAACTGGGTGGGATCAAGGAAATAAGCATAGGATTTAGGATAGAAGAGGAGAGAGGAAGGACACTTTTTCTTAAGATGGGAGAGAAAAGGAGGGTAAAGATGGTAGTTTTGCAAAAGATAGAACAGGAGGAAATCAAGGATTTTAATGGGGCTGACTTTTTTTTTTTTTAATTGAGACAGGATAAAGACATCTTTGGAGAGTGAGAGTGGGAGTGTGAGCTCAGTTCTTAGGAAGAGTAGAAAAGGTGTGCATTTAAGGCTGTGGGGAATACAATATAGAAGCATTAGAGCTACTTTATATTCTGTCTACTTCCAGAAGATTTGAGTTGGCTAATTAGAGAGGAATTAAAGGATTGCCAAGCATTAGAAAGAACCTAGGTTTCACTCATATTGCATTAGTTGGTCCACGTTCTCAGTAATGTGTTCCACTTTAGGGAGGCATGACAAATGGATATGGCAGAAGAACAAGAGGAAGTTTCATGAAGGCAAGGATTGTGTATGTTTTGTTCAGTGGTTTCTTTTTTTTTCTTTTTTTTTTTTGCCATAGTATTTACCACTTTCTAACATACAGTATAATTTATTTATTATGTTTATTGTTTATTGCTTTTCTCATCCTGCTAGAATATAAGATGTATGAGGGCAAGAATGTCTGTTCACTGATGTATCCCAATCCATTAGTACATTGCATGGCACTTATGAGTTGGCACTCAGTAAATATCTGTTGAATAAATATTGAATGAATGAATGCTTATAACATTTCACATTTATAATTTCCTTACCTAACAGTGATTTTTCAAACTGTAAGGGGATTTATGCTGGCACAACTCTATGTAGAAGAAAGAAAATTGAAATATGGAAGAAAATAAAGTTGAACCCCTACCTTACCATATATAAAATACAAATAAATTCCTGATGGATTAAAGACCTAAATACAAAAAATAAAACAAAATATTTGGGATAAAATCTAGGAGAGCAAATGTGCCATCCAGGACCACAGAATACCTTCTTAAGTAACACAGGAAACCCAGAAGCATAAAAGATGGACACATTTGACAGTGTAAAAACTTCTAAAAGTTGTATGGTAAAAGGTACTACACAAAATCAACAGAGAAATGACAGATTCGGAAAAAGATATTTGCAGTGCTGATAAAAGAAAACAGGTTATCTATAATATAGGAATCAAAGAATTCTTACAAATTGATAAGAAACAACAACCTAATTGGAAAAGAGACAAAAGATATGGATACACAATGAAATAAGTTACTATTTGGTAGAGATATAAATAAACAAATGGTTATTGCAGTATTGTTCACCATAACAAAAGACTGGGAACAAAAAGTGAATGTTCTTCAAAAGGAAGTGATTGAATAAATTACATTAATATTCTTACCATGGAATAGGTGCAGCTTTTAAAAAGAATGCATTAGCACTAGAGAAATTTATTTGAAGGGATTTCTACAAGATGTTTGAGGAAGGTAAGATATAGAGGAGTTTGTACACTGTGATTTTATTTTTTAAAACCAATAATGAGCAAAAAATTTTAAAATGTATATATGATGTTGTACATGATTGCATAAAAATAATAGGTTAATTACGAGAGTTACTTGGGAAGGGCAAAATGATGAAATGGGAAACAAGGGGAAGGCAAATAAAAAGGAAAAAAAACACTAAAAAACAAAAATATATGTTATAATCTCATTTATGTAGAATTATTCTGTGTGTAATGATACATTTGAAATTAATCTACAGTGTGTAGATTAATCTACAGTGTGTAGGCAAGTAAAAAAAACAGGTTGCAGGGCACCATGTGTAATGTGGTGTTTAACTAAAAACAAACCAAAAAAAGTTCCTATTATACATATGTAAATGTTTGTAACTGTGGACAAGGCAAAGGCATGGAAGAATAGGTATCTCAAATCTGTTAGAGTGGGGCTGAAAGGGTGTGAGTTGGTGAGAGATGATTAGCTTTTTCTTTATACACCTTGATTGTAAGAGAGAAAGCAAGAGCAAGAAACTGTATCTGTTGATTTGGGCAAGGCCTAACCTGGCAAAAGAAATTAGGGTCCATTAACAACCCTGAAGTTGCCAAATATTTTTAAAAGATGGAGGGGAGGGTATCATGGAAAACAAACTCTCCATCTATTTTAACTTTACTACAGTTTTTATTGGTCTTCAAGGCTATAAAATGTCCAGAAAATTTTATATTTCTCCTTTCTGCTACCTCAATGTCATATTTCTTCAGGGTCTCTAAAATAGGAGTTTTTGAAATTTGGGTTCTAGAACTGTGGAAACCTGGGCAGGTGGAATGAAAGTGTTCTGGATTCTTTTTTCCTCCCTCTCCCCCCACCACCACCCACCTCTCCTCACCTCTCCCAGCACACGACGGGATCGTGATTAAGATTGAGGTGCAGACCAACGACGAGGGCTCAGAAAGTTTGGAGGCACCTGAACCTCTGATGGGGCAAGTGGAAGAACATGGCTTTCAGGACTTGGAGCCCGGCGACCCCTGCGGAGAACAGCCTGACCTGGACATGCAGGAGCAGGAAAATACATTGGAGGAGTCCACGGAAGGCTCTGGAGAGTTCAGTGAGCTTAAACAGATGCTGGTGCAGCAGAGAAACTGCACAGGTAAGTTCCATGCAGGAAGTGGGGGAGTGGGGGGGTGGGGGGGTGGGGAGCTGGTGGGAGGAGCCCCACAGGCAGCCCCCAGCCCCATGGAAAGTTTAATGGTTTCCTTCAGAGAGGAGGACATGACAGTGATGGGTCAACAAGTGTGAAAGAACCCAACCATGGCCTTGAGTGTAGGCTTCCTGCCACAGGATTTGTAAGAATCTGCCTCCAGGTTAGGAAAGAAGTGGTTCAGACACACGCCAGAGGATGTCCAGGATCATACCTCCAACCCCCTCATTTTATGGGGTCAGAAAGGTCAGTTAAGTTGTCCAAGGTCACACAGATAGTGGCAAAGCTAGAACTTCCATCTCCTAACTTGTCCTTGATAGTTCTTAGGTTACACTAGAACCCTCTATTAACTTGAAGATTTTAAGCCTTGGAGTACATTTTTTTAAATGACTGATGGTACTGTCTTTTCCTGGTAGAATTTAGGTGTGATCTGTGTTTTTTAAAATGATAAAACATCAGGGTCATTATTCTGCACACTACTGCTCCTTATCAGTACCAGGAAGAACAGTAAGGAAGTGGGCTCCCAGTGGCCTCACCCCAGGATGTCTTTTGGGATAGATTTTCTAATGCTGAACCATCCTTGCAATCCTGGGAAAAGCCCTACTTGGTCATCACAATGTATTTTCTTAATGCACTATCGGATTTAGTTAACTAGTATTCTATCGATGAATTTTACAACTACATTCATAAATGAAATGAACCTGAACTCTTTTCTTGAATCAGTCTCCTCTAGTTTTGGAAACAAGGGTATAATAGACTTATAAAATGAACTAACTGGGCAGCTTTTGCTCTTTTTCTGTATTCTGGAAAAAAGTGTACAAGGTGGGAAGGAATTAAGGGTGTTCTTGAAAATCTGGTAGAACTCACCTGGGTTTTTGTTTTGCTTATGTGCAAGAGTCATTAAGCATCATATCAATTTGTGTATTATTATTTGTATTTGGAAATGTATCTACATCCATTTTATTTAGGTTTTAAAAGTTATTGATGGTTTTAAAATTTTTTCGTTTTATCTGTAAATAATTCCATATCATGGATGTCCTTCTTGGTCAAAAGATATGCGTCTAACTCCTTATTGTTTAATATCCACATGATTTTCCAGAATTCTTTTTAATGTACCACATTTGCCTTTTGTAAAATAATAATGAAAGGTACAAGGCAAATCATGGGTAGATGCTAAATTGGGAGCTTCATAATATAAATCCCAGAGTGCTGTCTGAGCCTTCCCAATAATTCTAGTTGAACCTTAGAAAGTTATTAAACAGTAATTTGTGGAATTTTGAGTCCTGAATTTTAGGTTCAACTGTTTCTTATGATTTCATTAAGAAAAAAACAACTTGGGGTCTCAAGGATAGTTTAAATCCTCCTAGGCCTATTTTTTCCCTTCTGTCTTTCATAACCAACTGTGTATTTTCAGGATAAACTCCAGAACAATTAATTATCAATCTTTTAACTTGCCCTCCCCTTCCTGATCTTTTAAGCATGTTCCAAGGATATTCAGAGTCACTTCCTGCTGAGAATCCTAACAGTACAGAGGCAGCATTGTCATGTGGCTAGAGTACTGAGCTGGAACTCTGCACACCTGTGTTCTAATTTTAACACTGCAATTTACTAGGCTGAGGGTCATAAAAAGTGCTATGGCCAAGTCACACAAGTTACAAGACCTTCACAAAGTCACAAACAGTGCTAGCTTCAGTTTCTGTGTCAGACTAGGGAAGTGACTAGATGATCTCTTAACTGCAAGCTTGGAAAAGGTCTATGAGTTTATTTACCTCATTTGGATACATCACTTGATATCTCTGGGTCTTGAATTTCCCATCTGTGAAATGGGGATAATTTTTGCTTGATTTATCCTTTAATATTTTGAGCTTGAAAAGAGAACAGGTGGGAAAGGGCTTTGAAAAAGTTTGTGTTTGTTTGTTGTTAAGAATTCTGCAAATGCAGATTATTATTATGCCTTCTGTCTCACAGATGGGCTCAGAGAAGTGAGTGACTTTCTCATAATCACATAAAGTCAGTGACTCAAAATAGAGCTTTACAATGAAGTGTTTAAGAGTGCCAAATAAATACAAGGCACTTGAGAAAATTCAAATGGCATTTTGAATAGGAAAAGGCCATTCCTTTTCTCTAGAACTCACATTCTAGCAGGCCACTGTAGCCATAGCATTGTTTAGGTCCTAAAGGGTCGGGGCGGGAGGTGGTGGGTTGGAAGCAGGGGTTGGGGGTATACATGGAACACTTACTGTCTTCATGGCACTGCACACTGGGAAAGGCAAAGAAAAACGGCCCAGTCCCAACTTCAAGGTTGGAAGAGTGTGACTCTGCAGGTGAATCATACATACATGAGATGCTACTGAGCCGAGTCCCTGATTCCTAAGGAGGGCCACCAACACACTGTAGGTTCAGAGAAGTGGTGGAGTCCTGCAGGTTGAGTTAGGTTTTAGGGAGAAGACAGGTGTTAAATGATGGGAATGATCTGGAGACATGGAGAGGGGTGGTGGGGGTTGCTGGAGGGGACTGAGTAAAGGCAGGAGGAGAAATTTCCAAGTGAATTCAGGTTAGATAGACCAATCTGGCTGAGCAGAGTTCATGTAGAGGAGACTGTAGAAGGGAAAGGACTGAGAACTCTATGAGTGGATACCCTTTTGATACAGGTGCTAGAAACCTAACCCTTAAGTAGCCTGAATGGAAGGGGGAAAAAATGTATTTATTGGTTCAAATACTCGGTAACTCCACGAGCATGCCAGCTTCACACATAGCTGGATCTGGGTGCCTTGAGAGCTCTGCAGTCCTCTGTTGGTTTTCTTTCCTCCTGGGCACTGATGCCCTAGCAGCTTGGGAAAATGGGTACAGGCGGCGGCCAACTTCACATCATTACCAAGACTGTCATGATGTATTTCATCCTGCATAAAATTCCACTCAAGGACTCTTTTTGGCCTATTCGAGGTTGCTGCTCATTACTGTACCAAACACCCATGGCCAGCTTGGATTACATGCCCAACTCTGGGAGTGGAAAGGAGCAGTTTCCCCAGAGAAGGAATTTGTGCCGACAATAATGTGAAATGTATGTTGGAGGGGACGAAGTGATGCTGTACCTAGATCCAGGTTAGGGGCTATCTATCGGCAACAGCTAACACCTTTATGTCTCTCTCTCTCCCTGTTTCTGGAGCAGAAGGGATCGTGATAAAAACTGAGGAACAAGATGAGGAGGAGGAAGAGGAAGAGGAAGATGAGCTGCCCCAGCACTTACGGTCCCTCGGGCAGCTGTCCGGGAGATACGACGCCAGTATGTACCAGACCCCGCTGCCGGGGGAGATGTCTCCCGAAGGCGAGGAGAGCCCCCCACCCCTGCAGCTGGGCAACCCGGGGGTGAAGAGGCTGGCACCCAGCTCCCACGGGGAACGACACCTGAGCGAGAACCGGGGGTCCTCGAGCCAGCAGCAGCGGAACCGCCGCGGCGAGCGGCCCTTCACCTGCATGGAGTGCGGCAAGAGCTTCCGGCTGAAGATCAACCTTATCATCCACCAGCGCAACCACATCAAGGAGGGGCCCTACGAGTGCTCCGAGTGCGAGATCAGCTTTCGGCACAAGCAGCAGCTCACGCTGCACCAGCGCATCCATCGCGTCCGCGGCGGCTACTCCTCACCCGAGCGCGGGTCCGGCTTCAATCCCAAACACACGCTCAAGCCGCGGCCCAAGTCACCCAGCTCCGGTAGCGGGGGCGGCGGCCCCAAGCCCTACAAGTGCCCCGAGTGTGACAGCAGCTTCAGCCACAAGTCGAGCCTGACTAAGCACCAGATCACGCACACGGGCGAGCGGCCCTACACATGCCCCGAGTGCAAGAAGAGCTTCCGCCTGCACATCAGCTTGGTGATCCACCAGCGCGTGCACGCGGGCAAGCACGAGGTGTCCTTCATCTGCAGCTTGTGCGGCAAGAGCTTCAGCCGCCCGTCGCACCTGCTGCGCCACCAGCGGACTCACACGGGCGAGCGGCCCTTCAAGTGCCCGGAGTGCGAGAAAAGCTTCAGCGAGAAGTCCAAGCTCACCAACCACTGCCGCGTGCACTCGCGCGAGCGGCCGCACGCCTGCCCCGAGTGCGGCAAGAGCTTCATCCGTAAGCACCACCTTCTGGAGCACCGGCGCATCCACACGGGCGAGCGGCCCTACCACTGCGCCGAGTGCGGCAAGCGCTTCACGCAGAAGCACCACTTGCTGGAGCACCAACGCGCGCACACGGGCGAGCGGCCCTACCCTTGCACGCACTGCGCCAAGTGCTTCCGCTACAAGCAGTCGCTCAAGTACCATCTGCGGACCCACACGGGCGAGTGAGCCCGGCGTCCCGCCGCCGGCTCCGCGGGCGGGTGCGCGGGGCCGAGCCCCCCGGACACCCGCCGCGGCCACCGGGGGAAGGCCTGAGCCCACCGGGCGGGGGCGGGGCAGGGTGGACCCAAAGCCCCTTTGCTGTGAGCTCCCCCTCTCCTTCCGTCCCTCCCGCTAAGGACATCGGGGTAGTGAGACCAGGTCGTTGGCTGCCATTGTGTACCCCCGCGGCCCCAGGGGGGAGAGCGCGGACCTGGGGAACCCCTTCGGGTTGTTAATTTCCTTGACAATAAAATGGATGAAACCAATCAGCACGGGGGGAGTGATTTGGCCGCCGGCCAGTCGGAGGGGCGGCGCAGGGCAATTTAGTTGGGAATAGAACTTTATAATTACCTTTTGGATACTGTGGTTCTATTTGATAATAATAGAGTAATTTTTAAAAAGACGAGCGTTTCCTGTTTGCCGTTTTTGTTTGGTTTTGAAGGGGATGGGTTGAGAATGTGGCCCCGGTGACATGTGCCTATTGTCAGTCGAAAGGCTTTACTGAGTATCTTTTATCTGCTCGTTTCGTGTTGGGTGGTGAGGGGGTTGTAGATCCCGCTGCAGGCGAGTTTGTAATCTAAAAGGAGAGACAGGACTGACAAACTTGAAACGGTACAATAGTCTAAGAAAGGGTAAAAGCAACTGGCTGTAGACCATCCTATGTGCCCTGCGAGGATAGTGGGATTTCAGGAAGGGAATAGGTTTCATTTGACTGGAATGGTCAAGGAAGAGTGACAATCAGATTTGTAATGAGCTGGAAAGACAGATCTGGCCAAAGTGCTTCCCTCCCATCCAAGCAGCCTTCCTGCCCAGCCTGACATGAAGCTGGTGGTGGGGTAGCATGGCCTGAGGCATGCAGAGGTGTAGGGAAGGAGTGGCGCCAATCTTTGGGAAAGCCACAAAAGGCAGCAGAACATTTTTATTTGAATGTTGCACTCAGTTACTCTAGATTTGTTGAATGCATGGACTGCACCTTGGTTTTGCTAAGTATTCATTCAATTCCAAGCACCTGTAGGGAGGCATGGAAAGAGGAATTACAGACATTACTTTGCCCACAGATCTCTTCACTTTCACTCTGCTACTGGGCTTGGCAGTGACCCAGAGAGCATTAAAGGCCATTTGAAGGGACAATTTCCCAACGCTAGCAGAGTGCCAGGCTCACCCATGTAAACTGGGGAAGCCAGGCTTCTGCTGAAGGTCACTGAGGCTGTCCTGAGAGGAAAGACCTGCCAAGCTGGACAAAGTAAGTTGTGAGTTTGGGGGTGGAGAGAAAGGTCAGTATACTTAAAGGGATTTCAAAAAAGGGCATTTGGAGAAAGACAGTGATACATTTTTTACTTTGAAGAGATCACAGAGATCATCAAAGCCCCACCCCTCAAGCAAAACTGAGGCACCAAGACGGGAAGTGATGCCCTAAGACCTCACTTTGAAAAGATATAACTTCTCTGTTTACACTGAAAATTTCTCAAAAGGATGGTAGGACATTAAGGAAGGCAGCCAGAGGAAGGAACAGAGACCTGTGCTGACATGAAGGGGGCTGGAGAGGAGGCCAGTCCCTGCCCTGCTCTCAAGAACCAGCTGGAAGGCTGAGACAGAGATACGGGAGCAGGTAATTACATCAATGTACAGTAAATACTAAGTGCCAAATGGAAAATGCACTGCAGAGTATGGGAGGAGGGAGCCTGAAAGAGTCAAGGACAGCTTCTCCAAGGAGGTGGAATCTGAGCCGGTGTTGAAGGATAGGGAGGATTTGTGTAGATGAGACCAATGAGGAAGGCCTTCCAGGTGGAGGTCTTTGAAGCAGAAGTGTGGAAGGTGGGCTCAAAGTATAGTTAGGAAACTGATTGATTAAACCCACTGAACTGGAGAAAGGACTTACGTAGAAAAAACCTGGTCAAAAAGTTAGTTTGGAATAGACTCTGGGGGTGCAGAGGGTCTTGAATTAAATACTTCAAGACATGGAGTTTGAATCTGATCTTGTATGTGAAACTAAGGAAGAGTGTTGAGCATGAGAGAGACATAATGCAAACAAGTATCAAGAGAATTATTCTGGTGGTGAAGGGAAACTTACTTAGTCAAAGACATGGGAGAACCAGCAGTATCAAATGGAAAGGTCACAAAGTGGAATTTGTGGATGGAGGCTGAGAGGATGACAGGGGAAACTGGTAGTAGTAATAGTAGTAGTTGTTGTTGATATCAGCATTTTTGAAGCCTAAAGAGAAATTAGCAGAGGTATTTTGGAGATATTTGGTGGAGGGCCATTGCTGCTCAAAATCTTTATCAGTCCTAGAATTTGAGGATCAAAGAGTGCTGAAGATGTTCAAACTTGAGTGGGAGACCATGGCACTTTGGGGTATAATCCAGGTTAGAGACTCAGAGGGTAACTTCATTTGTTATCACGACATCCTCAGTAACACTATGAAGTCAAGGGGGGATAGTATTTATGAGCCTCCTTGTACTAGGAAATCTGGTTTTTAGAAGGATTAAAACAAATCTCGCCAGTCTAGGCTGTCAGGGATTCTCTGTACTTCCATCTTCCCTTTCTTGGCTCTAACCCCCCTTTATGCCTTTTCCTCCTAGGTGTCTGGTGCCATAGCTCCAAAATTATTCCCCTCTGTTCTGCTTCCTGCTACCATCAGGATTCTCACTTTCCTTCTGCTGTAATTTCAACTGGCAATCAGAGGGCAACGTCAAATAGAGGATGGTCACTAACATGTGACAGACTCTGGAGTCAAAAGTATGGATTTAAACTTCTGACCTTGGCACTTAATAGTTATGTGACCTTGAACAAGTTAATTAACTTCTCTGAACATCAATCTCATCTGTTAAATGGGGATAATAAAGTTTCCATTGGTCTGAGGATTAAATAACATTGAGAATACATATGTAGCAGGTCTCAAAATAAAAGTTTGGTAATTTCATTTTTAGTGTATATCTAATGACAGTTTAGTAAAAACAAGTTCAGGAAAGTAGTGGGATGTTGTATCCTGAAAGAATGCATCTCTGAGAAGGAAGTTTTCATAAAATTATTTTGGTGTGAGGAAGTTCAAATCAAACCATGTAGGCAACTAAATCTTGGTCCTGATGTCACAGGCAGGGTTTTAAACTCACCTGTCAGTGTATGCCAGTGTTTCCAGTGGGTTAGAGCCCACCTCACTGGATTTGCTGCTACTCTTTCATGATACTTTCCTTTTAATTACAAAGCCAGACTTTCAAACTCTTAAGTTGACAGTTGCTGTTGTCCCCGTGGAATTGTGTACCACAAATAATAACTGACATTTATTAAATGTTTCCTCAGAACTCTGGGGTATGCATAATTATACATACCCATTTTATAGGTAATGAGCTCGAAGGCCCAAAGTCACATAGAAACTGATAGAGCCAGGACTTTCGACTCTAAAGCCCATATGCTTAGCCACAAATTCGCTCCCTGGCTATGGAATGGTTATTGAAAATTGAAAAGCCAGTACCTTTTTCAAATTATCCCATTTTATCCTCAGGTTTTTTTAAAATTTAAGACACAATTGAGGAAAATGTAATGTATCAAGCAGAACATGCTCTGTCATACGTTTGCCGAAATTATGAAAATAGTAATAGAATGGAAAAGAATTTTAGAGCCAGAAAAGACTTTAGAGTTAAGCCCTATCAGTTTATGGCTGGAGAAACCGAGATGGAGAGGAGCATGGGTGTCTGCTCTTGCTCACTCACTCGCTGGTGAGAGGAAGTGAATGGCGCAGGATGCAGATCTGGTGCCCATGGGGTGCTCACTGTCATACAACCCCCCCAGTATTTATTAAGCACTGCTTGTGTGCAAAGCATTGTGCAGGGCTCCATGGAGAAACACAAATGGATTAGAAGACCATGCACTGTCTTGACAGTACTTAGAATCTGGTGGAGACTTTGTGGTCTTATTTTCTAAACCAAGCCTTTGCTGGCCTGGGAAAGCTGGGACCATCAGGGAGACATTTAGGCAGCTATTTTTAACAAAAAGAAAGCCACATCTCTGTCTTTTCTGTGTCCCTCTTTTTACTCAGTGTGGCATTAACTAGCCAGGTGTCTGTGGGAGACCTTTCCTGAGGCACTGCTGTGGCAGCTACTCAGATTAAGGGATCAGGGACTGAGGCCCTCCGGGCCCTGTTGTTGCCAGGGCAACGGTGAGTCAGGCCAGGGCCTCTCCTCCTGCTTTCTGGAAAGCGTTTGCGCTTCTGAAGCCTCTTATTGCTTCCCAATCATAGTGGGGATTACTAGAATTAAATTTTTAAAATATCAATTCTACATTTACCATTTCCATCTGGGTTCCTTGAAGTGAGAATTTTTAGTTAAAACATAGACTTGAACTCTTTTATTTCTGTTTTCTACAAAGTGTACTCCAGGCTAAAAGAATTTAAAAATTAAAAAAGAAAGGTGTAAAGGAAGGAAGAAAGAACAGAAAAAGCAAATCTAGTCCTACCGATAATGATTTTACTTGAAAACTTCCTGTCAGAAGTCTTGAATTTATTAAGGATAATAATAGCCACTTAGATTTATTGACTCTTACCTTGTTCCAGGCACTGTGCTAAGTAAGTGCTTTCACTTCATTTTATCGTCTGAAACCATCTGTGAAATCGGTTTCCAGCCCAAGGTCACTTTGCCAGAATTTCAACCTAAGTCTGAGGGACCTCAAGTGTGTGCTAACTGCCTCCCATTTTTTCCAACATAGATCTTTAATAAAGAAGGCAAAACAGTACTGTTTCTCTCTGATTTGCAGCTCGGACCTGGCTGAAAGCTCTCTGCAGCCAGCCCTGCCAGAGAACTGTTGGGACGGGTGCTCGAGTTCACCTGACCTGGCAGCCTTGGTGGCTGGAGCGCCAATCTAACCCCAGTTTCAACTGAGCCCCTCTCTTCCTGAGGGATTTCGGGAAGAGAGCTATGTTTTAAGGCAAGATACCCCCTTCTGTTTTTCTGAGGCTGGGACCAAAGAGGTAATTCATTTAACAGTCAGAGAAATAGTGGGGTGAGGGAAATTACGATAAGGAAAATATCCTGCTCTCTTGGTAAACTAACATTTGCACTCCTGACCCTGATCCTCCAGGCTTACACTACTTCTTGGAGTTCTCACCATTCCCTCCCCACCACCACATGAATGAAACCATCTGGCTGTCTTTATGAAATAATATCCAGGTTCCTTGTCTTACTGTCTATTGAAATGGTCAATGAGGAAAGTTGAATTTTAATGACAAAATTTACCTATGAATATTTCTATCCCTACTGGTAATTTTATTTAGAGAATGCATATCAAAAAAAAAAAAGTCTGTTTCCTTTCAGTATAGTCTAATAAGCATAAAACCTTCTTAAGGAGCAAATCCAATCTGTTATTTATTTACCAGATACACAAATACTAAAATATTCCCTCAAAGGATTGACATGTATTAGATTTAAGCTAAATTCAATTAAGAAAATTAGATGGGTAGTGAAGAGTGACATTGGCCATTCTTCTACTGAAAGTACAACCCAAGAACTACATGTTCCATGCCTAAATTCTCTGTAGGTAAATTAGTTATACAAATCCTAAAATCCAACATAAAGTTTTTAATGTATGTATTATCCTACTTTGATTGACAGTCATCACTGAAAATTACCACATTTGTCCAGAAGTAAAGGCAGTAAGTTCGTTTGTGTAGTTACCACCTGAATAATTTTGTAATAATCAATGACCAACTAAAAATATTATTATTCCTTTCCCACTTTAACCGAATGGTTTGCTTAGATTATCTTGAATTAATCAATGGTTTAGCAATCCAAAGGTTTGCTATACATTTTGAGATAAATATGGAAGAAAATAAACCTCAAACTTTTTGGAATACTGCTAGAAAAGTTAAAATCCACACCAAATCAAGCCAATTTTTAATATATTTGATTCTAACAATAGATACATACACATATTGAGAGAAATAGACACATTTTTCTTGTCTAAATGTGTGCCAGCTCTTCAGAGCCTTGGAACAAGCATTAACTGCATATAAACATGCTTGGGTATGCATTTTACCAAGATTACCTCACATTAATATGTAATCATATAACAATTTCAGAATTTTATTTAAAACCTTCTTCCCACAAATGAAAATAGCATTGTTGTTTTTTTCTGACTGTAAAAGGAATTTCTGAGTTCTAAACAATAAAACTTATTTCAAATTGAATGAGTCCCTTATTTCTCCAAGAGACAGTATCAAATCTCTTCCATAAATGTAAAGGAAGAAATCCCTTTTTATTTACCACCTAGTATGATAAATTTTAACCAGTCTCCACGCTTGTGAAATTAAGTGGATTACTTGAAAGAGTTCACCCCACTTTCTGTAGAAATTAAGTCTGTAATATTGTATTTGAGAACATCTGTCAAATTCAGGACATAAAGTCATTATCAAATTTATGATGATCAACTAAATTTTCTGCACTTCATCTGCCAGTATTTTCAAACTTTTGTTTTTAGCTCCAGAATCCCTTGCCAAAATAAAACCATTTTCAGAAGGTAAATATGTAAAATAATTGAAGGCAGAGCGGCTCAGATTGGAGGGGGGAGTGCCACGTTCTACCTCTTGGCCCTCCCTCAGCCCCCAAAGTCTGGGCTGAGTGTTCACCAGAGGTCCCACCTCGAAAAGCCTCTGCCCTGGGCATGTCATGACCACCTTTTCCCCTTCCTAAAAAATTTTCCCACTCTTAATCCAAACTCTGTGTTTAATTTATTCAGTGACACATCCATGCTTACTTGAATCTTTGATAGAACACAGGGCTTCTTAAGTTTATTTCTTCCTTTTAGGGTATAAATGCATGCTACTCTCTATAACCTCTTCGTTACTTGGCAGAAGTTCTTATCAGGAAGTGACGAGTCCCTATAACCTCATCAGTGAAATCTAGCAAGCTAACATCCACCAAGAATCCCTGGAAGTCAAGGGGAATATAGCAGCACAGATGTCCTAAAAACATCTGTCAGAAAGCTACAAGGATCCCCAAAGTTATTTTACAGCAAATGCTTACATTGTGAAGGCATATGAAGATATTCAGTGCAAGTTACAACCCTGCAGGATCCTTAACCATACATCCTTCAAAGCAGCCAGCATTGAAGGTCCTTCTTCTCTGGGCTTTCCTGGATTTGATGCATACCTAAAGTGGAACATGCATCAGCTGGCATTGTGTGCTGGATATTCCCCAAGGGCAAGGACCTCTTTTGTTCATTTCTGGGCAAGCTCCAGTACCTGGCACGGGGTCTGGCACTTACTAGGTACTCAGTAAATGTTAGCTGATGGATGAATAAGCCATAGGTGATAGTGTGCAAGAAGAAATACAGACAAAATCCCAAATCTCTGCCTAGCTGGAATGAAGATTGCTTTCTTTATTAAAGCTCACCCCCAAACCTTTAAAACATATCATTTAAAATGTATCTTATCATTCATTCCTTTTTATATTTCAGACCATATATTACGTAGAATTCGCAGGACACTGTGAGGTATGTCAGTGCCAAATCCTCTTACCACAGTTGCAGGGGGTCTGAGGAGATGACAAAAAGTCCTTCTCGGGCTGCCCTGTCCTTTGAAGGAAGGTCACCTGGCTTCCTGATAAGGAGTCCAAGCCCAGGGAGTCAGCAGCACTAAGACTGTACAGAAATAGAGCCATCGGCATTTCTGGTGGCATCTGCTCCAGCTCTCCCACCCTTCCTCTGCCTGTCAGTGAACTGTCAAGCTATCACCCCATCTCTGCTCGCACAAGACAGCAGCGACTCTGAAGCTTTCTCTCATTTTATGTCTTGCTTTGCTGTGTCTCCTTGCTTCTCTAGATTCATGGCACAAAATACAGGGTTTGGGGAGCCCTGGAGTGGCCTCTCCCAATGCCAGGCCCCCAACCCTTTCAGGATTTCCCACAAGTCTTGTCCATAGATTGAGTGCCTTGACTCCTGCAGAGGACAGAGGCATCACGGTCCTCCCAGTCTCCCTAGCTTGACTCGCCGCTGTCACTGACTGACTGAGTTCCTCAAAATTCTGAGCCCTAATTTCAGCACCTGTGAAATGAAGATACAGCGGTTCTCACAGGGTTGCTGTAAGAGTTGCTGTGAGATAATGTAGCAAGGGCTTAATACATATTAACGTTCTACATTATTTTCTTGTATATTATTATATCTTTATTATTGTATTTTATATATATTTTTATTTTAGAAATTCCTTTGCCTAAGCCCCGTCACAGCTTGCTGCTGCATCACCTGCAATCAGTCACTGCCAGGGGCGTGGGCGGACGTCTGCGAACGTCTGCGGGCCACCCGCTCAAGGCCTCACTCAAGGTGCCCGTGGCACGTCGGGCCGCGCGCGAGCGGTCGAGCGGGACCGCGGGGCGTGCTGCCCTCTGCTGGCCGGCGCCGGGGTGGCCTGCGGAGGCCGCCGCGCCCGCACCTGGCCGCTCCGGCCGCTCTAGGAAGGCGGGGGTGGGGACGGGGGTGCTCTCGGTGGTGGCGCGAAGGCTTCCCGGGGATGCCGCGCGGTTTAGGGGAGTCTTCGCGGGTCGAAATCCCCACCCCTGGTCCAGAAATAAGTCTCCTGCTAACCACGGTGGGGGTGGCTGTGCCGAAGCAGCTAAACCACGAGCCATCGGTTTCCCTTGTTAACCGAACTGGCCCTCCACTCTGTAATTCGGGCGCCGTCGTTGCCGCACTTATTGAGACCAGCATTCCAGTCTCTCCTCTCTCTCTCTCTCTCTCTCTCTCTCTCCCCTCTCTCCAGCAGAATCTGCTGTTATTTTCTTTCAAAGATCAGAGATCTCTTGGCCTGCCCCCAATTCACCCATATTTGGTATAGACCGTTTTTGCTGCAACTCTACCCCATGCTAGGAACCAAACGAAGGCTTCAGAAATTTATAGGGTGCAGTAGCGATGAGACCACGTACACTGCAGAGAGGAATAGAAAAGAAAGCCCAGAGGCCTGTGGGGGTTCCAAGAAGGAAGAATTTAAACTCATTGCATTTATATCGGGCTTTATGTTTATAAAACACTTTTAACATACAGCATTTCATTTTATGCTTTACCTTCATTTCTCATATTATAAATGAGGAAGCCAAAGCTTAAGTTAATTAAGCAAGTGGCAGTTGTACCATGCGTTGGTGGACCTTGACAAGTGCTCTGATGATGGGCTGGTTTTTTGTTTGTTTCTTTTTTAACTCCTTGGTAAAATTTCAAATATTGCCTAATTATGTCCAAAGACTAAATTCCTTTAAGTGGATTTACCAGGTCAAGGGGTGTGGACATTTTTTAAAGCTTTTGATGCATATTGCCAAACTCTTCCACAGTAAGGTCGCTCCTTTGACACTTGTTATCTCTGGGAAATGGGTAGGGTATTGACAGGAAGTGCTGAGAATTAGGAGGTGTTGACTGTGACTGTGAAGGTGTTTAGGGAGCCACATGGTTCAGTGTAATTGATGTCCCAGTGGGCAGTATGGTTGGAATGGTAGGGTTGGGCCATATTATGGAGTTAATGCGTTTGAATTTAATTTGAGGAAGC